>JAWWEQ010049847.1:0-83162 GCA_035583055.1 Torymus tubicola
TATATAGACACTTTTCTGCGTCTCGCAACAAACAACACTTTTCCCATTACGTCGAACGCACGCACGCACGCACGCACGTTATGTTGGCGACACATATGCGTTTCGCCAACAAAGTATACATATACATAGACTGGCTATTGTTCCTGTTCCTTTGAGCGATATCGAGAGTAGTATACATATGTGTGTGTGTAGATATAGTGGAGTAAGCGTATAAGAGTGCTCAAGACTTCGAGATTAATGGCACGGTAATTGGAGACCGCGCGTGTGCGTGTATGTGCGTATGTGGCAAGTAAAAAGTTTCGGTTGGCCGAGTGTGGAAAATTAGCTTATACGCGTGTGCAGTGTGTGTGTGTGCGTGGTACGCGGTGTATTGTTTGGTTATGCAAATGCGAGAGAACACGCGATTGGCCATATAGTAGCTATATACTCTCGGTTTGACGAGTCGGTGAGAGATGCGCGTTGGTTTTACGATATATATATAGATGCGTCGTGGTATAATGCAAATTAGCCATTTGTTGACACGTTTAGGAGCTTTTAAGTCATTAATTATCGGTCAATTATTATTCACGTTATATAGCGACCAAGAATATGGCTTTTGTCGAAAGAAAAACACGTTGTTTGTAGGTTTTGACAGGCTGTAATATTTCTATACGTATAAGATTTTTAAAATACCGCGCATTTTTGCGGGCAGAACTGTTGTACCCGCGTATAAGAAACGACTCGAGAGTATGAGAGAGACTGCTTATTAACCAAATCCAGTGAGAAATATGCCAGGAGAGCGAACGTTATACCGCACAAAGAAATTCTTGTCATTCAAATGTTCACGTCGAATTCCGTATAATATGACGCTGTTGCTGCTGCTATCCCTCCTCTATACGAAAAGCGTTTTTAACACCTGAGTTTGCTGCTGCTGCTGTGGCTGCTACCACGTAAACGCTCTCTTTATATACACGTTGTTTGTACGCCCTGCGGCAGCAGTACCACCAATTTTCCTCTCCCAGGAGGCCGAAATTAAGAAAAAATATATATATATAATATACGCTCCTTCGGTCTCCTCAATATATCTATTAGGAAACACACTATACTGCGCGCGCGCGTGACAACAAAAACAAAAGACTTGCTGCTGCTGCTGCGCGCATTTTCTCTCTCTCTCTCTCTCTCTTTACCGTGTCGTTTGGGCAACAACCAACGCGAGTGACGCAAAAACCCGGCCAATTTTCCGCGCGGGATAGAAGGTCGCGGCGTACGGTCTATACTGTAATAACGTCACATTACTATATATACTTTGGATATACACTTTTGTGTATATATATGTATACTTTGTATATGTCACCGCATACGCATAATGTTATACAGACATGTAGCACGATATGATTTGAAAGAAGAGTATAAAATAAGGTACACGTTCCTGTGGTGACGACAATCATTCCAGAATCATCGGATTTATTTCTTTTTTTCTTTTTGCACATTGCACAATATAAGTAGGTAGCGATTCGCGGGAAAACTCGCCCCGTCGTCGTCGTGGCCTTCGAACAACGATCAACCGAGAGACGCGAGAAAGTTAGCGGCTATAGGTTGGCCATTCAACGAGAGTGAAGAAACGATCGTGCGGTATTTTAATTGATCGTGGATTTTTGCATGATTGGGGCGCGCGCAGTGTGTGTGTGTCTCTCTCTCGCGATCAGGGAATTGGAACGCATACTCGTCGTGCCCCATGCAGCTGATTATAGTCAGTGTGTGGGTAATTTGGCGAGATCGCGAGTTGCTCGCCTATCGCCTCGTTAGCATAAGGTGAATTGTAATTGTTGGAAATTAATTGGGGTGTGTATATATAGTGTTTGTACAACGATCGCGCATATATACTTTTGTATAAGTGCAGCGCGCTGTGTAACGTACGGTTTATATAATATTCACGGATGCGCTGTTCGATACAATTAGAATACAATCGTTGTGTTCTATATATGTTTACACTCGTTCCGATAATCGATGCCTTTATAATGAATTATTTTCTTTTTTATATTCTAATCAGAATATGTATATATATATGCAAGAGAAAAGTATTACGATAATTATTATACCGTGTATAACAAAAACATTGCCATAGCCCATAGACGAGCCATTAATTATATACACGACCCATTAAACTCGAACAACGCACCACGTAATTTCTCCTGTTTACAACTCCTCGACCAAAGTCTTCCTCCTCCTCCCTCGAAGTTATACATAGCGAGCAACAGTAGCAGCAACAACAACAGCATCTGTATAGTATAAAGAAATCGCTCGTGTATATATATACACCGCATCAACAGCACCGCGGATTAGTGCAAGCTGTATACGCTCGCGCGAATATAATTACACGGCGAGATGACGACGCGACGGTGGCTATATAGCAGTAGTAGCAGCAGCAGCGCGGCCGCTCTTGGGAAATTTCAATCTGGGGCCTTTATGAAAGTGACGCGTTGCGAAAGTATTATAAGAGGACGATGAGCTACTGGGTAGGATAGAGAGAGAGGATGGATAGATAGAGAGAAAGAGAGACTTTTCTCGCTTTGACGTCAAGGAATTAAGTGCAATTACGCGCGACGTGTAAGAGTAGGGGGAAATTAATTTTCGGTATACGCGCAGCACGCGGAGAGAGAGAGAGAGAGCATCCAATTTCGCCGTTTGCGTCATGTTAATTGTCGTCGGCGAGGAGACAAGCGCAGAAGCGCCGACGTGTATATACAGAATAGCGTATGCGAGAGGATTGTTGCAGATTACTATTACTGCTGCTGCTGCTGCTGCTGCTACCGTATTCAATTTTAATTACTTTTTTATGCGCTAGAGAGAACCACGCGCGATTAGCTGGTATAATTCTCCGTGCTTTTTTGGACGACCATACTTGTATATATATATATATATATGTACACGCTTTCTCTCTTTTGTTTTCGCGAATACCCGCAACAGTGTATATGTGTATATATACATATACGTATGCGTAATGAGATAGTTAAGCCAACGATTTTAATGACAGTATGTATATATAGTAACCAGCGTCACGATTAACCACTGCGACTTAAAGGCATCTCGTCTCTCATTAGCTCCCATCCTTTTTTGCAGCAACCCATCGGCGCATTTTTTTGGCTTTTTCGGCGAACACCATCGAAATTCCTCACGTTTTTTTCTCTCTCTCTCTCTCTTTCTCTCCAATAGGCAAACAAGTCTTTGCTGTGCTGCGTTGCGCGATCTCGTTTTCATTAGCAAAAGCTTGCGCGCGCGCGCGCGTAACGATCGGTGTGTACTATATAGTAAACGCAGCGCATGAACATCGACTATATAACGAGTGTGTCCTCACCACAGAGCGCGCCGCATTCCTTATCTCAGCGGGTGATCTAATCTAGCTAGGAATTAGGCTCTTCTTAGCAGAGAGAGAGAGACTTCTAATTAGAATCGTTGCTCCGTAAAACACGCGAGAGAGAGAGAGAGCGTAAACGTGTTACCGCGAAAATCGACGATCGCTGTTAGTGCACATCCCTAATGTAGAGAGCAAGAGAGAGAGAGAGAGAAAGGGAAAAACCGTGCGCGTGCAGCAAGAGGGAAAGAGATGCGTGTTCCGATAGAATAATGACTCTTTTCACGTGAAGTCCAGGTTCGGATATGGTTAACGATTTCCTTGGAATTTTTGCGCAAATGAGTATGGTCAATTCGCATGGCAATTTATACTACTATACTAAAATCTCGTTGGATTCCGCCTATCATTAATATAATTTTTAATTAATACAACTATACCTATAAACATATGTATAAAATCGACACGTAAAAAAACATATCCAGCAGACGGTCGATTAGTCTCGCGCCATTCAATCCACCCGTGCACTCTTGACCCGATATCCATCTCTCTCTCTCTCTCTCTCTCATACACATACAGCTTACCTCGCCCATATAACCCCTTATCGCTCGCGTACACGCTATATATATGTGTATAACCGCATCGAATCGCACGCTATGTACGTATATACCTTTTTGCTCTCTCTCTCTCGTGCGGCTGCTTTGATGGACTCTCGTCGTTCCAAGATGGATGCACATACGCGTAGAAACGAGTTTCACCTGTGTGTGTGTGTGTGTGTGTGTGAGAGAGAGGGACGTGTAGTTAAAAACGCCCCCTCGCGCGATCATCGACGCGATGGTTGTACCGTGCGCAGCTTTTGTTTTGGGGCGCGTAAAGGTGAGAGATGCGTGTATATATATGAAGGTGATATCTCTACGTTGCATCTGGTGGGAATGAGCTTTAATATAAGGGTGAGAGAGAGAGAGAAAGAGAGAGTTCTTTTGAGAGATATATTTCGATGGAGTATACTGTAAAGTATGGTATGTATATAACCCATAAACGCGCGTATGCGAGTGTTTGAAAGAAAAGAAAAAAAAATGAATGAACGACTCTTCGGTCTCACGTGCATCAGGTGTACGCGTATATAGGCACTCGACGGATCATCGAACCGCTCGAGCGAGATCACTGATGTTCCATCTTGCACGCTTTTATTTTCATTCCGCACCGTGTGCGTCTACCTATATACAATACACACACACATATATATATAAGTACTCGAGTCACTTTCGTTCGACGTATATATATATATATATACATGCACTCACTACCGCTTATATATATATATATAGTACCGATCCGTCGCGCACGAGGAAACAAACACTCGAGAGTGAGCGAGAGTATTGCACTTATTGCGCGAGACACAAGGCCCTTCGTGAGAAGACGCGATGTCGCTTTCGGAATTGCTCTCGAGGCTAGGCTTAAGTACTGGCTTTCTCGCGAGAGAGGTAGAGAAAAAAAAAGGTGAGTCGGTAAGAGAGAGGGAAATTGACGTAATGTCTTGTTTTCGCGCGCGCCACGATTCGCGAGGTTCGAAACATGCGATGCTATATAGATTTAGTTTAGTGTAATTGAAGCATAATATCATGTTCATTAAATTTATTAATTTTACATAATAAGGGTGACAGTTTTCATATTTACCTTGACGCTATAATAATAATAAACGTAGTATTCGAAACTTGTGTACATATACACACACACAATGTCGAAAATGAATTGCCCACCGTTGTCGTCTTATACTTACCTCACTCCGCCGCTGCACTTGCCGATTCCTCGAAACCGCATTAGAATTCGCCTACATCACCTCTGCCGTCTCGGCAAGAGAGAGAGAGACCTCATAACGTAATAATAATGACCCCCATAACCTCTTCTCTCTCCGTGAAATCACGCCACCTACGCAACACAACGCGCCAAAAAACCGCAAACCCCGCAACAACTCTTACTACTACTACTACTACTACTACTACTACCACTCAATCTCACTCCCGCGCTGTGACCACTTCATCAACTGAATCGAAGCATGACCACCGCGGAGAGTAAGAGAGAGAGAAATCTCTGCGGCTCTCTCATTTAAAATCACGAAAAATAAGTAGTTCAAGGCCGATAGCGCGCTGTATACCGCGCGACGATCCTCTCTCGCGAAGGCCAAGTGCAAACGCACTCGAGCGGTAGCAGCAGCAGCGGTGGCTTAACGAGGAAGAGCCCGAGAGAGAGAGAGAGAGCGGCTGAATGAAAGCCAACAGCAGCAGCAGCCGCCGCCGCCGCGCGTTACTTACTTACCTTCTCTTACGGGCAGGAAGTAGGTTATACGGTTGCGTCTACACACACGTAACGAGCTTCTCTGCCGCGAGAGAGAGAGATGGCGAGCGTTATGCCTTCTTTCTCTCTCTCTCTCTGTGTTATGGAGAGAAGCGCAGAGCACACAGGCTCCGCGTGGAACGTCGGAGAAAGTAATTAGAGATAGCCCGTAGTAGTTTCCGCTCCGTTAAGTGTACTCGCGCGCCACGGTCTGTGTGTATATATATATACGTCCGTCTATGTCTGTGTGTATTATACACGGTGTGCACGTGTATATATTATATTCTATTGTACGAGGAAAGTGGAAGAGTTTTACACAAGGGTAACGACGACGATGTTGTAGCCGGAACGAACGCGCGCCTGAGTTCACGTCTCTATTAGCATAAGCTGACATTCCGGTTGGTTTTTTTTTCGGCACGAGGATGCGTGTGGTTTATTGTTGTGTCTCGTTTTTTTGGGGGAAGAGATCGACTGCTATATAGACTCTGTTATCGGCTTGTGTAGAAGATATATACATATAAAGCGGATTAGGCGAGACGAGAGAGAATTCTTCGATCCTTGTTGTCACCACATATATAGGTATTGTGCGCACGCGCTTGTAACAGTTGTCGTTTTGCGCGCAGCTATACAGCCGTGTCTTTATTCGCGCGTATAGAGATTTGTTTATAGAGTTGTTTCGTGAAAAAAAATGGATGAAGTTGTTGTATATAGATATATACGGACGCGGGCCTCTCGCTCGGAATAGCTTTGTTCGAATTTATTGTCTTTCTTTATATGTCGAAAGTGTGTGTGTGTTTGGTTAGTGATACAAAAGTCGCGCGTCAAATTTACGATATGCGGGTATCAAAAATCGTGTTTTATATATAGGTAGACATACACTGTTCGATAGACTGCGTGCATTTTAAGCGTCATCGAAAAATCGCAACACAATCAGCTTTGCTAAAATAAAAATCTCTCTTCTAATCATTCGCACGACGTAGCATTAATAACGACCTGTAACCCCATAAATCCTTACAGCATCGTCTTCTTCTTCTGTACTCTCTCTCTCTCTTTCGGTCTCCTATAGCATTGGAAAGAAAAAAAAATAGCAAACTAATTTATCTCGACAATCGCCGTTCTATTATTCTCTCTCCCACTCTCGTACATCTCCTAGCATGCGCGTGCCGCGCGCGCGGCGTTCAACTTTGACTTCATTACAATGGTCCGGCCGTATGACATAAAAGCAATTACACAACCGTCGTCGCGCGTTTCCTGCTCTCGTCTCTCTCTCACACTCTCGGTACAACAAGAGGTGTAGCAGTCTATATATATATATATATGCAGTATTATACCCCACAGGCGAAAGAGAGAGAGAGAGAGAGCAAGCGCTCGTGATTTGTAGACGGCCGATTCTTTCGACGGGCTGTGCGCAGAGAGCTAGCGCACGAGAGAGCGATTTACGACGGAATGTGTATATATATAGTATATATACGTGGAGAAAGAGAGGGAGAGAGAGAAGGAGGATGCGAGATTTATCAGGGGGGATGAGGAACGGGGTGAACCTTTGGGAAAGGATGTTGTCGCGAGGTTGCGACCGCTTGTGTGTGTGTGTGTGTGAATGTCTATGTGTACAGTAGATTAATTTTAACCTCGTTATAAGTTGACAACTTACATAAGGTTATTTTTCATAGATTGTAACGTCTTGACGAAATCCAATACCAACCGCAGAGCTATTAGACGAAATATTACTCTCGTATATCTATAAAATATCTGTATATCTCTATATAGACGAGTAACGAAAAAAAAGGCAACAACAGACAGACGGATTCCCGACAGTCCATTTTCGTCGCGCGAGACACTCTCTTACAAAATCATTCTAATTTTTTCGTGATTCACGAGAATCATCGACGACGTTATGCCGCAATAGAAAACGTGTGTGTGTGTTTGTATGTCACAGTGTTCGTTTCTCTCGTTCTCCACGTCGTCGGCAGGATAATCGTCGCATTCGAAATTCTAATGAGAGTGGACGAAATTACTAGAATGTGTGTGTGTGTGTGTGTGTGTGTGTATAAAACATATGTGCACGTGGTGTATGGATATATGGTGAAAAATGCCAGCGGCATAGTGTGTGGGTGCGGCCCATCCGACGTTCGGTTGTGTGCATGTGTGTGTGTATATATATATAAACGTCCTAGGTGAATGTTTTTTTTTCCGTATAGAAGAGGAAAAAAAAATAGGCCAACTTGTTTACGCCTCGGGATAATTGTTCTCGATTCAATTATATATCGAGCGTTCGGGTCTATGCAAATTCCGGGCGGAGTACGTGTATATATGTTGAAATCGAGTTTTCCACGAGTAAAAGTGTAGTAGAGAAAAAATCTATATAGATGTAATGCAACGAAACGATTTTATATAAACGTCTCGGGGAATGTTTTCCTACGATTATTACAAAATTTCTAAAATTACAATCTCGCTGCGAAATTATTTCATACCTATGTATATATAAACTGGAAAAATACCTTTGTAACATTCCACTGTACATTTTTTTTTACCACCAAATCATAATCCACACTTGTACCTTGACATTTTTACGTATACATCATCCTTAACAAAAAAAAGTTCTCTGCTGAAAAAAAAAACCGCCGCGAGGTCTCTTCCCAACTATATTATACGCACACATACTTCACAGCGCTAGTATGTTTACTACTACTACTACTACTCAAGCATCTCTCGTACAGCGTTGAACTCTACTGCTGCCATCGTCGTCGTCGTCGCCGCGAGGAATTCAGTCGCGCCGCGCGCGTGGGCGACACACGCGCGGTGAAAGCCACGCACTATATATAGTTACTCAATAAATATATATATATATATACTCACGACAAAGCCCGTCGTCGTCGTCGAGTCTACTGATTTCCGCTATACAGAACGCGGATTCCGTCAGGCTATTAGCGCGTGAGCGAATGGAAACCCTCCCCCCGTCTATATATATATATATATTTAGTTTCGATCCGGCCTTGGAGGTGAAATTAGGTTCCGTAGGACTGGAATTAGAGCGTGGATTGTATCTAATCTAATGCGCGGATGATTGGTTGGGAATTATTTTAATTCGCGGGAGAATGGATATTGGAGCTGACTAATTTCCTTTTTGTTGGAGCTGTTTCGTCGCAAAATCGGTTCGAATTCTCCGATCTGATATAATTATTCTATATATATATGTGGATAGGGTTCGAGTTTATCTGTATATATATGTAAGCTTCGGAGAATTCCATAACAAAACCCATGTTCTCTTCTGTCGACGATAATAGCATAACGCAACGTACCGCCGCACAACAACCAACCTCTGCATTCTCTCTCTCACTCCGCATAATGTCTCTATATACACACACACGTATATACACTAACTCTATCCACATCATCGGCGAACAATAAATTATGCATTTTCCAACGGGCACGCGCTTGCGTTTATTAATTCCTCGCTTCGCGTCGTTGTCGTCGTCGTCGTCGTACCATCCACGTGCCATATATATATACATATATATAGGCCTCCCCGTTAATCCTCACCTATACCTCATTCACACTCACGAGCGCGTGAGCACAAATTGCGATAAAATATACGGCCGTGCACAACGCTGTCGAAGTGCTATGCGCGCGCGCGTTCGCTGACGGATGAATCGATTTATCACTCGTGCTCGCGGGCGCCGATGATCTAATCGGGGAAAATCGAGGGCCATAGGCTTGATATAGCGACGACAACAATCGAGAGCCGCGCATGGTGACGTCGCTACGTGTATAAATCTCTCTCTCTTGCTCTGGCGAGTGCGACGAGGCACAAGAGTGCAAGAGTTATCCTTTCACCGTATATATATATACAACATATATGTATAGGCCAGGCGATCGCGGTTTAGATAGCGTCAGGGGTGACCCTTTTTCCATTTGTTCGCTCGCGAGAGAGAGAGAGAGAGAGAGAGAGAGAGAGAGAGAGAGGAGTCGGTGCGCTTTTTCCTGTAAAGTGGTGGATTTTTATGGCTGATGTGACAGTACACGGGGTGAGAGTGTGGAGAGGAGGAAATTAGGTCACTGTGACTACACGTCGTCGAAAAATATGTTATATTATTTCGAGTGTCGCGATAATAATAATGAGACAAGGTGAAATGATTTCCACGACGATTGTTGTGAATGATAAAGCCGAGTGCGCTCTTTATGCGATTTATATAACTCGAATGTAAAACAAGTTTAAGCTTCACTCGACGTAAAGACATACTCGAAAAGTAAAAGGTCCGTGCGCGTGATGTTATTTTATTCGATATATATATATACTTCTTTTTATGCAAATTTCTTATTCAGCTTTTACGAATACAAGTTCAAGTGCAGAAGAAGAAGAAGAAGAAGAAAGGCCTCGTTGAAATGGAAAAACGAGTTTCTTTTTATTAACATAACGAGTCTCTTTCTCTCTTTCTCTCCCTAGCGCTTGAATCTTTCAAGTACATTTGCTCCTTTAATATACACGCGGAAACGCGATAAGGATTCAAGGATTCGCGAGACGTTACTTCGCTCAAAGTAATTACGTCCGTGTTGCATAACAAAAACTTGAATTTTCTTATTCTCAAACATCACATATAAGAATTCAAATTTAATCAGAATCAATTATTATATAGACGCAGAAGTAACAATAAAATTAAATGATAAACTATATAGCGAACGAGCTATTTCATCAAACGCAAACAATTGATTTAACCGATCCTCGCGCGAAAATGCACAACCGCAACCGCATATATATAATACATATACATACAAAGCCATAAATCCTGCGCGACTCGCGCAACCTCTCCTCCTCGACTCTATTGCTCGCGAAGCTGCACACAATGTGGATATGTATGTGTGTGTGTGTGTATATATATGCGACGTCACGAAAACTGCACCGAACCGAAACCCAAAAATTTCGTAGCCTCGCATAACAGTTACGGAGCCACGCTGCTGCTGCTGCTGCTGTTACTGTTGCTCCTCAGGGGACCAAAGAGAGAGAGAGAGAAGGGGACACACAGACACTCTGCACCAGGAGTATATATATATAAGAGCGCGCGGCGCTAGACAGAGAAGAGAAGGGAAGAGGCTGGGAAGGCCAGGCGATTCTCACGCTGGTTATAAGGCACGGCTTTGCTATAGAGCAAGAGAGAGAGAGAGAGATAATCTTTGCTCTCTCTCTCTTACTCCCGCGCATCGGCGCAGAAAGTGAGTTGACGAGTTTCGGGTCACTAAACAGCGCGAGCAACGGGCCTCCTCGCTTTATACGGTCTAGTTGCTTGCTTGCGCGCGAGAGAGAGAAAGAGAGAGAGATATGGTCGCGCGCGGTAAATCGACTATATATATATATATAAGACGACGACGCTCGCGTATATACCGTACGGTAAATCCGAGTGTATATACGAGAGAGAGAGAGAGAGAGAGAGAGAGAGTAGAGGGCGAGATCTATGAAAATGTCTCTCGCGGAAATTAACTGACACGCTGTTAAAGCGACGCGTCTTTTGTACGCCGGTGCCGGCCGGGATAAACGAGCTTGCACCAGTATGTGTGTATGTGTATATATATATATAGGGAGAGAGAGAGCGACGGGGAATCGACATAAATTCTGCGAGATCTTATGATATATACTATACGCGAGCTAAGGCCGTTTGTTTAGTCGCGCGATGGGAGCGCACGCGAGGAGTTTGCTAGGATATATCTATGTACGCCTCATGCTGCTGCTGCTGCTGCTGCTCGAGTTTCGATGCATCGGGGCCGGCTGGTTTCTTTTTACGTAATAACGGTATGTATGTATGTATGTATACCGGACACGTGTTGTGCAATTTGCTTGTGCGGATTCATTTTGGGTGTGTATATGTTGTTAAAATTTTGACAGGTTTAAGTAAGCTGTCGTCGGGATGATGGGTTGAGTGGTTGGTTTCGTTTTCTTTCGAAGAAGAAGTAGAGAAATATATAGACGAAAGCAAAAACGCGCATGAGGGGCAAAGAACTATGGGTCGGAAGAGGAGTCAAAAATCAAGCTAATTTAAATAGAATGCTCGTTCCGGAATTCCTTTATTTTATACATATATATATACGCACGGTTGTAGCTAAGTATACCTATTCATTGTGATTTTTTTTTCTTTATCCATCTTGCGCTTGAGATTATGCGTGTGTATAATTAATTCCTTAAAGGAGGAATGCGTCGGATCATTCTGCGCCTTCTGAGAAACTCGATCTACGAAATGGGAACTCTGATGCTTCTTCGTCGTTGTGTCTCTCCCCCAAATGCATCGGATTTCTCACGCTGAGCGCCTTGAAAATAAAAGTAGAATATTCGTATATGTGTATGTGTGTTTTTTTTTATAGTTTTATTCGTTATCCGTTGAATTATACATTATTTAATTTGAAATGATATATAAAAACTTTGATAACATGTCTAATGTGAAAAGCATTTCAAACGTGTATACACAAATATATTTAAACTCGGTTAAATAAAGTTACATTTATAAGGGAAATTGAATCATAGTCGCGTGTTACGTTCCCTTCAATATGCAAAATGGAAATCAATAATCGATGTAGATACGATATATATATATATATATATATTAAGTGCACGTCGATCACGAGGTGGAAAAATGTGACACGTGCAATATTTGCATTCGAAATAACGTACTTCACATATTTGGGTTAGTCAAATTGATTTACCCTATAAAGAATCGATAATAATAATTTCTTATGATAAAATCACTATAACTTCAGCGCATAATATCAAATCATTCGTGCGAGAGAACATTTAATCCGAAATTCTATTCCCATACACCCTACTACATCGTTCCACCTTCATCCGCACGCGTCGTCGGTTTCTGCATCTCGTGTCTCGTGATTTCTCTCTCTCTCCTCTCCTCTTCACGCTACCACTCGCTCTACCTCTCTTGGCACACGCGAACCGTGCACCGAACAGCAGCAGCAGCAGCAGTAACGTCAGATCTCTCGACGCATCCTCTCGTCATCATCATCATCATCCCTCGTGGCATCATCCAACCGTGTGGTCTCCTTTCCGTTGCAGCTTAAAATATGTAAATTGACGGCCTCGCTCTCTCTCTCTATCTTTCGTTCCCCATTTCTCTTCATAGATATATGTGTGCATTATAATATATATTCGTGTGCGTTTCATTTTGACTCGTAAATTGGGCGGTTATATATATTCGGGGGACGGCTTTTTTTTTGGACCCCGTTTTTGTATACAAATATTTGCTTTGCACTAGTGCTGCTGTTGCTGCTATGCTTGTTTTGTATATATGTGCGAGCGACTGTGTGTCGGTGAATTTGCATCCGGATTTTAATGTTGAATGAATGCCGAGTTTTCGAGTGTGCTGATTATGTGCGGGGGTCTTTATAGTTTTGAATTTTAAATCAGTTTATTGACCTGCGAATATAATTATACCGGTGGATTTTGGGAATATAATGCCGCGTTTTTAATTGTAGTTACTCTCTAAAGTTAAATTAGTGAAAATTGCCCCACCATTTCAATTAGAGGAAAAAACTATTAATTTATTAGTTAACATTCACTATTTGATTAGTATTTTTTTTAAACTACTAATCAAATTAATAGAAAATACAAATTAAATTAGTAGTTTTAAAAAACTACTGAATAAAATAGTAAATATGCACTAATAAATTAGTTTTTTCCACTAATTGAAATGGCGGAGCAATTTTCACTAATTCAACTTTAGAGAGTACGATAGACCGTAATGTAGGTCGTTTTGAACCGGGATATTTGTTTGAAATTAGAAAATTAGTTTACTTTATAAATAAAGTTTAATTTTACATAATATTTTTACGGTTATTTTCAAAATCCAATGCTATGTTTTATTAATAAATATAATTTGCCCTTTGATATTAAATAAAAAAAAACTTCTATGTTCCAAAGAAAAAAAAATATATATGAATGGCACCATAAATCTATATCGTTACGGTTAATGAATCCTATATTCCTTCTTATTTTCCTGATCGTAAGATAATATACCTCATCCTACACTTCCAAACTTCCACGCAGCACCGACTCAAACCTCAAATATCTCTCTCACTCCTCACATATATACGTCTATACCGTCACACACTCGCTCGCGCGCGCTCGCCCCATGTATGGCAGCTTGTTTTATGCCGCGACAGAGAGAGAGAGAGAGAGAAAGAGAGAAAGACCGCGACGGATTGCGGTTCCGCCTTGGCCTTCGACGACTACGACTACGACGACGACGACGACGGCGACGACGAACGTTCGCGTGGAATTTATTGGTCGAAGCGAGCGAGGGAGACTTTTTCTGGGAGCTCAGAAGCAGGCGATTGATTGTTTCGGGGGGGCGCGCGCGCTCGCTCGCGATGAGTTATGGAAGCCTTGAGACAATGGGGCGCGCGTCGACAAGAGAAAAGTGAAGTTTCTTTTTTCTTTCGTTTGTTGTTGTTTTAAAAGAAAAAAGGATGAACGCGAATTATAAGGGGGTTTGACATTGGGGTATATAATTGTTGAAAGATTTTTAGCAAAAGGGAATTTAGAATGTTAGGTGGAAAACGTGTGTGGAATTTGGTCGTAAAAATATCAGTGTATGGAAATGTACGGTGAGTTTTTGCGGTGATTATCCTCTTGAAATATATATACACCGAGGTCTGACAGGATCCGGTCATTTTCTACTTTAACGCGCTGCAAGAGAGAGAGAGAGAGAGGGAGAGATAAGTTAAGCGCTAATTACCGCGTATATGCTCACGAGCCTTAACCGCGTTTCGCGCAATTTGCCTACGGGTTCGAAGGTCGCTTCTAGATCCCCACTATGTAATCTCAAATATAATCCATACCTATACACTACTGAAAAACGAACAACAAACAAAACGTATATATACGTGCGGTGTCCGAACGATCGCACACAACCTTCGACCATCCTAAGAATTTTCTTCTCTCTCTCTTTCTCTTCTATATATATATACTCTTCCGACCAACGGCACTTTGCGTTGCGTAATCGATGAAATCTCGCGAACGCCGCGCGCGCGCGCGCGTGCGCGTAAACCCAGAAGAGCCATCAATCTCGGATCGACGACTGCCATTCCTCGTACGATAGTAAGAGAGAGAAAGAGAGAAGAATTCCGTGGAAAATTATAACGTTCGTGTGGCAGCCGTGGCTCTCTAATTGTTTTGCGCGCGCGCACGGTAGCGCTTTTGTGTAATCGCATGGCTGTTTTTTCCTTCCCGACGAAATATATATATGGTATATATATACGTGAGAAATAATCGCACATAGGTTGCGTGCGTGATTGTATAGACGATTCGCGCGCAGCGGCAACGGCGCGTGAATTCGTCGATCGTGCGCGAGATGCGTTCATTCTTTTTCCTATATATTCTTAATTTGTGCACATCAAGGTTAGGGTTACCGTAACCAGATGTATATATATAGATACACGAAAGAATTATATTTTGTGTAATATATATATATATACATAAGCACGAGGTAACTGTACAGTTTGAATTTAACGTATATATATACACTTTATTCATTATTATTGGAGAATTCTAAACCTCTTGCACAGTAACGTCGCAATGTGTAATACGTATTTGATTGATCTTCTCATCAAAAGCAAACATTGGAAAAATCCGATTGCGTATACACAACCGTAGAAAACATATACTCATTTTCTTCGACTCTATACTTTGAAGTTCAAATAGTAGCTACACACATATATACGCGGTACCGTACAATTTTTTCTCACTGCGTATATATAAACACATTGCCGCCGCCGCTACATTGCGTATATATATATATATACGGTTACGCAGTCGATGAATTATACATCATCGTCGTCGTCGTTGTCTCTTTGTCGTTTGTAAATTAAATCGTCCTTATTTTTTTTCTCTCCATCCTCTCTTTCGCGTACAACTCTTGGCGCTGGGAAAAATGCCAAATGCGTGTCGCAAGGACACACGACGCTTTTCCGTCGCTCGTGTACGCGCGCGTATACCGAGCGATTTGTAATTCAATTTGTCTCTCTCTCCTGCGCGCGCGTACTCGTATAACGCGCCGCACTGATTTATCGATCTTTCTATGTATATATGTATATATATATACACGATGCAAGGGGGAAAATTTGGCATTAGCAAGTGATATGGGAATACCGATGAGATGCAGATTTTATTGTACTTGGCATGAGTTCGTCTTCTCTCAACTCGCGCGCACTTGAGAAAATGAACGAGTGATGCGCGCATTTATATATATATACACTCGAGGGTATATATTCTTGCACTTATATTATCGTCAAGAACGAATTAATGCTCACAACCGTAGCGTTGTCGTTTTCTCTCGCGTTTAATCGAGAGAAAATTCTCTCCATACTTCTAAATTAACTCGATATTCCAGCATCCTCCTAATTATTAAATAATCAACCCTTTTTACCTCCTTCAGCTCTCTCCCTCTATATACTTTCAATCGACTTATATGTATACCACCCACTTGGACACACAACTGACTTACACGGCTATTCGAATCGAATTACCACTTTCGTGCACCATGCGTACGTTCTTGCATAATTATCCGAGCGATTAAAACTCCTCGCGCAGAGAGCAGGTCAATACCACGCGTCGAGAGTTCAAGGTACTTTTTCTTCACCTCCTCCGTGTGTGAAGAAGTAGACGCTGACGGTAGCGAGAAAGTTTCCTCGAGCGAGGAGAGAGAAGAGAGTCGGAAAAGATTCTTACCCTGACCTTCGGCTGCTACATCACGCACGCGTCTTTGTAGAAGAAGCTCTAACTGCTGCAAAGGTTCGGTAGCATTCTTGTGGGTATATGTTATTTTGTGAATGTCATGGTGGAAAGTGGTCTCGTCGCGGTCGAGCGCTCCCGTATATATATACACGCTACTATGGGAGCCAACTGACGAATCTCAAAGTCACTTTTGGCTTTTGAAATCGTCATGAAAGTTGATTTACGCGTTGATTTAAAAAAAAAAAAAAAATTAATTATCAAAAATCCTAATAACCATAATATAATTATAAATTGACTTTTATATATACATATACACACTTAATTACTTTCCCCCTTATATTTCCCGGTGAGTAATTTGAATTACGCTACAGCCCGAGCGATTAAACACTTATGCAAATTCGCCGCGCACAGCAAATAGCCCCTCTCGCACCTAGCAAATCCAGCCTTAATCCGCAGCATTCCGAAATTCCGGCTTATACCTCCGCGCGCGTCGTCCGCCTGCAAAATTACGTCCCCCAAAATACACACCCACACACACACATACTCTTCTCTCAAAGCATATATATACTACCCCTGTCCCTTCGGAGCACCTGTAAACACCACCGTCTCGTCGACCCTTTTCGTCTCAAAAACACCACGGAGCAGCACTATATATACCATAGTGCAGCCTCTAAAATTTATAGCACACCAAACCCTCTCCTTATACCCCCCCCCCCCGCTCGCGCAGCATACACTTCCATGTACATACATCTCCTTGTACGTCCAACTCTCATGCAGCAGCAGCAGTAACGTTCGTTCGCGTTAATAAGCTTCGCGTAGTTTCGGATTTACCGTGTGTGTATGTATGTATATGTATATGCAAGTATAGTGCCGTTTCCCCCTGACCTCGCCATATCGGGCTTCCTTGATTACATTACCCCGCGCGCGCTCGTTTTCTCTCAGCTGTGTATATATATGTGTGTGTGAGGCTCTTCGCTCGATTCGCGGATTTTCGCACGCCTCGCTCGTTATAACGCGCTTTTTCACTTTACAGGAGAGAGAGAGAGGAGAGCGAATTAACTTGTGCGTGTGGGTATATATATGTGTATAGCGGTAAGAGAGAGAGAGAGTCTCTTCTAGGGAGATTTACCGAGAGGTGGTCGCGTACTATGCGCGAAACTTGTATGTGTGTGTGTTTGATTATAATTTATTTGGAGAAAAATCTGGAAGGAAGAGAGAGAGAGAAAGAGTACGTATGTTTGGTAGGTATCGGTTACGTGGGTTTAAGGAGGAACGAGTCCTCGTGTTACATGGAAAATTAATTTAATTTGCATATATAGCGGTGCATCGGAAACTTATGTTCTCTCGCGAGGAGGTAAGAAAAAAAACACGTCTGTTACTTATTTTTACGCAGATTTATTATCAACCCGCTACGATTATTTACCCCTTTTTTTCTACACTAAAACAAATTTCAACTGCTCGTGCATACCGTATGTACACACACACATACATACATAACTTACCTCTCTACATCCAACAGCTGAACATGAAAGACCAACCGAAACGTCTTTCTCCGCCCAATCAACCCATCAGCCCCCGCAATCATCCTCGAATCCAAGTTCAAGCACCGACGCGCGCGCGCGGCAAACGAGCTGCTGCTGCTGCTGCCGCTTTAACTATATACTATATATATACACACACTACTGCACATCGCAGCTTCTCATTCGCCCACGTTTGCGAACGCGCAATCCCTAATGGAGACGCTAAGCAGATTAGACGGCCGATTGGCCGCAACTACTACTACTACTACTACGCTTACCATATATATATACACACGTACTCGCGAAAAGGCGATTTCCGTGATATTTCGCGCGCGCGCCGCCGCCGCGTGTATATGTATATACGCAAAATCGCGTGACCGGGCGCAGTTGTATAGCCACCGACGTGTGGTTGCGTAATTCCGTTAAAGGGGCTTTAACGATACGAAACAATTTATCCCCGGCTTGACTGCTTTATTTCTACGGATATAGTGAGTGTGTGTGTGAGATTATATATGTGTATACGTAAACGGATGTATTGTTCTCGTTGAGTATGTATGTGTATGTGTATATATATGAGCGGGAGACAATAGGTGCGTATATGAGGATGAGCAGACCGTACCGCGGTTGGCATTGACCTTCGATCTGAAAAATTGTTATGTCGAATATAGCTAGCGAGAAAATATAATTTTTTCGAATCTACCATATGATTTATAATAACAATAATGTATTTGAAAATATAATTTAGTTTTGAGAGTACATATATATATACCAAAAGAAGAGAATCTCGAAAGTCAATCTAAACTATACGACTTGGGCCGGGCGGCATCGTCCTATCTCAATCAAGTCCCGCAGCAGCAGCAGCAGCAGCAATCCACTCTCGTAATTAACTCGTCGCACCGAAAAAGTCACCCATCCCCCTGGCAACAACCAATCACCCTCCGAGACTAGCGCTCTCACCCTCCTCGCCTACTTCTAAAATCAAAGACCCCGTCAAACTCTCAACTCATACTCTCCGCCCTTCGTTCGCTCCTCTTCTTCGCATGAGATCCACTTCTATTCCCTCCCAAGAATTTACGAGACGCTCGCCTCTCGGAATCGTCGAAAGGTTTCTTCTTCTTCTTCTTCTTCTTCTACTACTACTCCTCACCGGACGTGCGTAAGGTCTTCCTCCTCCTCCTCCTCTTCTTCTTCCCTCTCTATACGCGCGAATCCCTTCGCCCTCTCGAAGATCGAATAACGAGTTTTCTGCTGAGCGAGAGGCTGCTGCTGCTGCTGTTGCTCTCAACCATGCTGCTGCGCTCTGACTTTACGGTAAAAACTAGTTTCGCTGTGCGCGCTCGTTACTATATAGTGTGGTGGTGGTGGTGCGAGCGAAGTATAAGCGAGTGGATATACGCGTTATATACGGAGCACGCGTCTATTTCAGTCCGTCACATGCCGTGTTATCGGTAGATATATTGAGGGAGCGAGATTTGTATTGTACATTTTTTTTAAGGTGTATATAGCCGATACTATATACGTAATTGAAGGAAATATTAATTTATACGTATATATAGATGTGTTGTATGTGTGTGTGTATTTATAAAAGCAATTATTCGGTTCTCCTTCTCAACGCAGCGGAGTGAATGGTAGTATAATGCACAGTTTTCGCGTAATAACCGCAACCGATCGATCTACATTTATAATTGCACTTTGCGCGCCGGAAAGCTTGGAAACCCTCTTGATATTTATTGACTTTCCAGCTCCATATTACCCACTCACAGTTATATTTCTCTTTCGCCTCTCTCTCTCTCTATATATATATACGAAAATCCGACGGCGCATCCTGTATATATCTGTGTGCACGACCGCGACCGTTAAATTTCACTCTAATTTATACCATACGGAGCGCGCGCGTGCGCATGACCGGTTGATGAATTTCGCCTTCGAGAAATTGCCTTTACGATAAAGTATCAATTACTACTCGCTTAAAAATTGTCAAACGATTAGAGAGAGAGAGAGAGGTGCCCCTCTGCTATATGAACATATATATGTATATACACACACATAGATGCGCACCGTAAATCTCCTATGGAATACTTCATCCATCGCTCGATCCCCTCGTATAATATATATACACACGTATAGAAAAGAAAAGAACGACGACGCGAAGCGCCTAAGCGATCAGCTGCTTATCGGCGACCGCGCTTGCGCTCGAGTGCAACCGGCCACTACCGTCTACTCTTATATTAATTGTTTTATCTCTCTCTCTCTCTCTTTCGCTGCACGGGGCAAGTCATTTACCGACCGCTGCCCGGATGTATATATATATATGTGTATGTGCACTTACTCCATACGTATATACCCTCCTCTCGCGTATATACCGTTACAGGCCGAAGGCCGAAGGTCGCCGATGCATCTCTATGGCTAGAGAGAAAGAGAGAGAGAGAGCACGACATCGATTAACATTCTTTTCAAGCCGCCCGAACTATCTCACGCTCGCGCGTCTATTTTAAACGCGTATACGCGCGCGCACGCGTGCTAGCGAGCGAGCGAGCGTTTATCTTTATCGCGAAGAGTCGAGTGGACATAGTGTGGGGTTTTGCGAGGTACGAAGACGACGACGACCCTCGCAAATCTGTCGTCACTATGGGGTATGTGGTATACGTGCTGTGTGCAAGCTTACGGTGTTTAACCGCTATATATATATATAGATGTATAAGGGATCGATCGATGCGCGCAAGCATGCGAAAAGACGCGTATAGCAGCAACGTTGAGATGAGGTTTTGAATTTTTCTTGAAGGTTCTGCTGGCTTATATATAGTTTGTTTATTTTTCAATTTACGCGAGGGTATAGGGAGAAAAATTGGTAGTGAAGTGGCGCTCGAAGTTACGTTGGCAATGTGTATAGATATACAGCGAACGTATTTTTACGTTGTAAAAATTTTATACACATATATATCGACGTAGTATAACGCAAAATGTAATAACATCATATAGATATATATACGCGAACGCACTGTACGCGAGAATTTTCGTATTGGTAATGTTACGAGACGTACGGGATCGTAAAGCTTTCGTTGTATACAGCAAAGCCATTTCTGGTAGCTGCGCATATCATTAAGGCATATATATATACATACGCACAAACGTATAGATGTATATATAGATACAGGTTTTACATCTGTACGTGTCTAGAAACTTTTCAATTTTGATCGCCATACCACTCGATCTGTAGCTATAAAACATTGACATTTCAATTCACTGACTTTTACATATAAAGTTACGTGTACCTTACGAAATAACCAAAGCACGTACTGATTTTTCTCGAATTTTCATAATTCATAATTACGTCACGATAAACAACTACAGTAATATAGATATACGCACGAAATTTCGTCAAGAATAGTATACACAGATTTATCCTCGCGTAGACGCACGTACAGCGCAACAGCATTATAAATCAACATTGCACTATAATAACGCGCTGTATTCAGCTTAAACACTATATAGGAGAGAAAAAAAAAACGTCCCCCGCAAACGTATCTCCTTCCATTCCTCGAAATAAAGTCGTCGTCGTCTATTCAGCAAAAACAACGTCCAAGGTCGTAATTTCATCTGAATTTGTGGTCGCACCGCTACCACCACTTTATACATATATATATATATATATACACGTGTACCGTGACGCAAGAGGAATTTTTGCGCGACGACAACGACATATAGCGAACGCTAAGGTGTCTCTCTCTCTCTCACCTCTCTTTCTCTCGCGCGCTCGCGCTGCGACATAATCCATGGATTAGCGGTACATTGCGTCGGCGCAGCTGTGCGTGAGCTCGCACTTTTTATACCCCTCGACTCACGCGCGCGCGGGCGCGTAGGTGTGCCTCGCTCGCTCTCGCGTCGTCGTTCTTCGACGATAAATTTCGCCTGGACTTTCTAGAGCGTTGTGCACGCCTTTATCCGACGGCGCTTTTTTACGAGCGCTCTATGTGTACGCGTATACTGCGTTGCTGCTGCTGCTGCCGTTGCAGCAGCGTGGATTCTCGGGATTTTTGTACCGAAGTATAGAGGAGGAGGAGGAGGAGGAGGCGGAGGAATGTTTTTTTTGTGTTTTGTTTGGTTGGAAACGGTGTATAGAATGGAGAGAGAGAGAGAGTACGGTGGGAGTATAGGGTTTTGATTTAATTTTGGACGAGGCGTGTATATGTACGAGATGGCGTATATAGAGTTTGACAAAGGAAGGCGGGGTGCGGGATGAATCATGAGCGAGTTTTATTGTTGTTCGGTTATATCGGTTTTACGCGTTTGTATCGGTAGAAAAGAGAGAAGAGATGTTTTCAATGCTACTACTGCCACCACCAACACTACCACCGCACTGGTTTATATTATACACTCACTATGGGTTTCTTGTCGCGTATATGTATACGCGCGTACACAGGTTTGATAACTTTATAGGGACGTAAAATTATTATTTATTTCGCGGGAATTTCGCGTTATGCTGTGTCGTCGTCGTCGTTGTTGCTGTTTTTTTCCTTAAATATATATATATCTCTAACTTTTACGAGATACATCGCGAACGCTATCGATATAATATATATATATATATTTTTTTTTCAATCTTCAATATCGTCGTCGTCGTCGTCAGTTCAGGCTTTTCCTCGTAAAGCGATAACGCTTGTATATATAAAAATCGATCGAAAAAGAAGCCGAACATCTCTCTGACGCACTCGCTCGCTTGAGAAATCATTAAAATCCTGCGAATTCCAACATATATGCGCAGGTGTATCTATATATATATATATATATGTAAGAGCAATACACCCATCACGTGTGTATATGACGTAGTGACTGTCGCGGGTTTGAAATAATGTATGTAAGTTCCTAATCGTACGAAAGGACGATGACAGCGAGTGATCCGGTCAATATTAAGCTGCAAAAAAAACGAGACCCGCAAAGATATCTTTGCAAAAAGAAAAAGAGAAACGAAACTTCTCATCTCTCTCACACCTGTAAATAAATTAAGCTCTCGTGTTACCTCTCGCGTGGCTGACGTCATCGCCAGAATAGGCGCCATATACTGCTAATGTACATGTATACGTGTGTGTATATATATATATATAGCAAGCATACATATATACAGATATACCTATATACACAAGACGATCAGGGCGCAGTCCATTAAATTGTCCGTCAACGTCGCGCACGCGCGCCCATAGAGCCGCGTATAATTGCTCTCCCCCCCCTATACACTCTCGCCTCTTTCTCCAACGTATATATAACGATCTATCAAAAAACCACGCAGCAGCAGAACTGCACTACACACTGCACTGGATATAGATAAGAAATCGCTCAGCTATACGTCGGTTGGTTATTGCGCGATCGCGGGGTATCTCTTTTCAATGAAAAGTGAAAACGTCGATCTCTGTCTCTCGAGGCCCTGCCTGCTGCTGCCGTCGACGTTTGCTCCGCGCTTGTAATTAATGCACACCGCGAGGGATCGAGAGACAGGAGAAAAAAAAGGAACAGACGACGGCAGCGGCAATGCTCTGGCTATTGCAAAAGTTCGGCGTTTCTAGGGAAACTTGAAACCTTGCGCGCGAGCTCGTGCTCTGGTAATTAAGCATCGGTGATTTTTCCATGCTGACAGGGAGAGAAAGAGAGAGAGAGAGAGAGAGTTAGCCAGCCGCCCGCGGTATGGAGAGACTAAACGTTTAGCAGAATGAATAATTAAAAGGCTAGCTTGAATTTCTTGGCCTTTATAGTTGTATGTGTATATATTTATGCGGCGTTTAACTGTAAATGATTAGTCGACCCATGCATGTGTGTGTGTGTGTGAGTAGGTTAACGCGCGTGTGTATAGTCCAATTAACGGAATGACTGATCCTCGAAATAATAATAATAATGATAACGTATACCTATATGTGTGTGTGTGTACCTCCTTACGGGCGTGAAATTTATCATTGTTTTCTCACGCCGGGGCGACGGTGCAGGTCTATAAATTTCGTTGCGATATCGAGGGGGTAAAAATTAGCCTGGCAACGTGTTTTTCCGTTTCTCTCTGCGTTTTTTTCCATCATGGTTGAGTTGATATATATTTTGCAAGCGCGCAGTGGGTTTTCAATTATAAAATAATTTAGAAAAGGGAACGAGAGAGAGAGAGGGCGAGAGTAAAAAGTGAATTTTAATCGAAACTCCTTTCAATAACTCAATTACTCTATACACATTCTGTGCATTGATCGAGACGACTGCAAACAAACGTAGCTCGTAAACTACACACACATACATATATATAGTATCCAACACCTGTGAATTAACATTTTTCTTACCCTTGAAACTCGAGATGAGTCACTACTGCTTGCTACGCTGTTCTTGTTGTTGTTGTTTTTTCATCTGCTTCTTCTTTTGCGCATCTTCGAACAAAGGCAAAAGCTCGCGCCGAAGATGCAATCGCGGCCGCGCGTCTACACGCGCACGCGCGCATATATCCATTCTCGATTAAACGCCTGTATGTATATATATGTATATATATATATACCCACACCACCCGCTGGGCGATCGTTTTCGAGTCGCGCGTTTGCTCTCTCTCTCTTTCTCTCTTTCTTGGCACGCCTCCGCCGTCTTAATTTCTCGCGCGCTCACTCACGGATTATTCGGTCTGATTGCTTTTCGTTGTTTATTTGTATATCTATATATATGTGTGTGTCTGTGTGTAACGTAAAGACGTGAAGGCCAATTATAGGCGGGTATAGATATATATATATACACACGCGTAAGCATAATTTTGTTGTACGCACGCGGGAGGGATTCGATTAGCTTTGTTGGCGCAAGTGTATACGCGGTTGTGTTTTTTTTGTTATTCGCAAAGGGGTTGTGTAGTGTCAACGCGATGAAAAGCTGCTTTCGCATGTCACTCGGTTGTGCTTTTGATTCGTTTGCGCGTCGTCATTTGTACAATCGTATCGAATCCATGATATTTCGTTACACATATATATATAGAGAGAGAGAAGTTCGAATTACGTATAGAGGTCCAATAACTTTCCCAACGTATGCGTACATATATATATATTCAGGATAAAACGACGTCGACACCACGTGACCCGAGAATTCATTACGATTACACCAAACTTCCCCATTATATCGTTGAAAACCATTACCGAGATTCGTCGAAAAGTACGGAGTATACATAATGTACTTACACGCTGATGAATACGCGCAGGCGGGGGCCGCTCGGCGCACCTGTCCTCAGGGGAGCTACACACCTCTCTCTTTCTCTCTCTCGATAATTCCCTCTTGCGCGCGCAATTAAGCTGGCAATTTGGTGCTCACGAAATTATATTCGTCCCTTCGCACACACACACACACACCCACCGCAATAACTCACTTCGCAAAACGAAGCGCGTCCACCACGCGGGCGGTGGTGAGTTCATAAATCGCTCCTGCGACGTATATCGCCACGCAACATCGCCGAAATTATGTCCTCTACTCGCGCGAATACGCATGCAACAACGTGGTCCTTTGGGTGTAGATTAATATATTCAGGGTAGGAGAGTAGGGGGGGAAAGGGTCTCTAAGCGGATGAGGATATGCAGTCGCGGGTATAAAAGGAGGAGTTTGGGAAGTAAGTTAGCCAGTGTGTGTGTGTTTTGGAATGAGTTAGGGAGTGTTTAGCAAGGGAATAAGGTATTATAAGGCGGTGGCGATGAAGATTAACAGAGCGCGTAGTTGTATATATAGATGTGCGCATATAAGGTGGAATTAGAAATTTTGTGTAAAAGTTTTAATTTATCGCTGTAGATATAGAACGAATTCCTTTCCGCGTCGCGTTTTGCTTATAGTATATGATTTATATATTAGATTCCGAAAGTTCTTTGAAAGAGAGCTACTACGATGTATATTCTGGAAATTTTTCACATTACCATTGCATGACCGAGCATATATACTACGAGCATCATGATTGTAATGGGTTCGCTCTTTACGGTTCGACTGCTCGGTGGTTTTCTTCCCGTGTTTACATTCTTTTGTGTGTGTGTATATATATGTGTATGCACATTTCGAGAAAGTATTTACAAAGCATTTAGAAAATTGGCCCCCATTGCGGCCATTCACGCTGCTTTATTATACCCTTTCCTCTTCTCTCTATAAGTAGCCTTTTTATCTCGGTTCTCTGAACCCTGAAGCCTTTACGACTGACAATGAGGCTTCAAATTTCCCTGAAAGGATCGTACATATCCATCCACAGTATGCATAATACACTCATTTTCCATATATACCCGCGCACATATACTCATACACTCACAGTATATATATATATATATGTACGTTCTCAGACACAAATTTCGTTGTCGTACCACCACACCACTGCGCACTCACCCAATATATATTCAACCCGCAAATATTCCCTATCCTACGTAAATTCCGCACAAAAGTTTCCTCCTCCTCCTCCTCTACCTCTGCAGCAAAATCGATCGTTCGTCGTCGTAACGAGCTTCCCTCTCTACGTTTAATTAAAAAAATTCCTCTGCTCGCACGAGCCTGGCGCGCGCGCGCGCGCGGTTATTCAATAACGAAAACGAGGCAGCAACGTGCGCGCAACCGAGAGAGATCGCAAGATTCCGTAGCAGCGGCTGTATATATATAAGCCGCCACCACCGCGCGTTGCTATATCACGATCGAGAAGAAAAAGCGGACGGGCAGCTATGGCCCTCTCGCCGAAAAGACGCGGCGTTCGATGAACTCTTGCACGATGTATATAGGGGGGAACGAAGGGTCTTGGTATATACAAGTGTACGTGTATGTGTGGTGCACTTGACCGTCGAGTCGAGAAACTTTAAATCACGTGGGTAATACGTGGTGAATTTTTTTTTTCTTTGGGTTTCGGGTTTTTTTTTATATCAAAAAAGAGAAGAGAGAAGTGCGCCTGTGGGTAAAATGGTATGCGGCCTTTTTAGTATGCGAGGTGCAGGTTATCGGTTCGGGGTGGTTGATCGAAAAAATATATGCATTTTACGTAATATTTTTTTCGACTGCCTCCTTTTTGTCGATGCTCGAGGTACTCGAGAGAGTTGGTTGCCCTGGGGATAATTATTATTCGATGGGATTTTTGAACTTTCGTACATCGTTATACTCGTGATTAAGTATACCAGTATATAGATTCTTATCTTATACCCTTCCCCCGCCGAAACGTGCTTAAATTACAAGCAGTTTAGCAGCAAACGACTTATATACGAAAATTGCTATATAGTATGCAACCCATTCGGTAAACGTGAAAAGACAGGCCGCTTTTATACATAAATTCAAAACTGGTCGCACGTATCGGCGATTCGTTTCAAAAGCTTTTCCATATATATATATATACGCAAAGAGAGTATTTCTCGCACCCTTGCACGTATATATATATATAGTATCACATCCATCCTTACGCGCGCGTAGCACATCTCATATATTATGCACAAACCAGCATCAATCCCATCGATTTTCACGCGATATCATTCACGCGAAGCTACTTCTGTATAGCCACTGCGCGCGCCACCACTGCGCTACCACAACCGCAGCGATTTCGCAATCCGATTCGATCCCCACATCTTTCTCTGCATCTATATATACATATAGTGTGTGCGCATGCACATACACCGAACTGAACGTATCTCGACCAGCGTTACGAAACAACCTCGACGTTTCAACAGACACACACACACATACATATATACAAACGGTAAAAAGGCCCTCGCGAGAATCCTCGAGTATCGGTCTCATCTTTCTCTCTCTCTCTCTCCCACTCTGGCAAGTCGGTGGTGCACACAGCGTTGCACTCTCTGCGCGCGTGCACTCTTGCTTTTTATTTTCGCGCTCTCTCTCTCTCTCTCTCTCCCGACCGGTTTTTAATGCGCTCCAAGAGCGAACGACCGAACGAGCCGCCAGCGAGCGATGTGCAAGCGTATAATACGAGCGAATCCTTCTGAGATGGCGAAGAGAGAGAGAGAGAGAGAGAGAGAGGTATAGTAGTACGCTATCGCTCGTCGTTTTCGGCGACAATTAATCCTTGATTTAATTTATTTCACCCGCAGCGATAGCTCATTTAATGTTTGCTTTTACGTTGCCGGAGATTATCTCTCTCTCTCTCTCTCGAAGCAAAAGAGAAAGAGTACGAGAGAGAGATATAGCTGTTTTATCGATTCGCCTCGATCGCTTGCTCGATTTGACTTTTTTCTTTTTTTTTCGTTGTTGTCTTGTTTGCGCTCGAGGGGTGTGCACACGTTTATTGCCGTCGCTATGTGCAACAACAAGAGCAAAGCGTATAACGAAGAGAAGATGTTGTCGTACGTTATAGCCTGGTAGTCGTCGACCAAATTTGGTGAAGCAACAAAAATCGAGAGGAAAAGTTGTCGAGAGGAAAAATCAGTGAGTATCCACGTAAAATTAGACCTCATCGATGTAAACCTCGATCGATAACGTCTATACCTTAACGTTTAAGTGAATCGCGTATACCATACTTTTGATTCGCGGCGGCGCGCGCGTGCCGTTTAAATCCATTTGTACTCCATAAAACGTCATTTTCCTTTTCCTTCTCTCTCTTCTCTCTCTCTCACAACCATATCGTGTACACCATTATTTTTCTCATTGACCACCCATCCGGTCACTCTTTCTTTCCCTCGATATAGCAAAACAAGACTACATCCGCAAAAAAAGCTCTCTTTCTCTCTTTTCCAGAATCCGCGAAACGCCTAATCGAACATCCATCGCACACGATCTGCGGCGTGCATCTCCCTCTGTAATTGGAATCGATATCCCCCCCTCTCCCTCTTTCTTTGCTATATACCATACGAAAGAGAAGGAACTCGTTGTCAACCGATGTAGCGCCGATAAGGGATCGATCCTGTTCTCGCTGAAGCGCACTTCGATGTTCAAAGATATATATACACATATATATACGTGCGGGCGGTTTTTCTCGTTTAATATATACAAGCTTTCTCGACTTCCTCTCTCGCGAATTAAGGATCGATTATCGTCGCGTCGTCGTGGTGTAAGGGTATCACAGAGAGAGAGAGAGGATTTTTCGATACTTATCAAGCTTTACCCCGCGCAATTTGCAGAAACCCATGCCGCAATGTTTGCGCGCGGATTGAGAAAATTACATGGATAGCATGGCATATATATATATATGTACACGCACGTGCGTATTATTGCATCTCTAGTCTTATTGCGCGCGCGTGCGCGCGACGTTGACTAGACGCTAATTTGCGATATTCGCGACGCGGTCGAGCTCTGCGATTATTTAAATTGCCGTAGGGCTTGATTACAGTGCGCGTGTCGTGTATATGTATTATAGACGAAGAAGAAATCTCACTCTCCCTTGCTCTCAGAGATTTTTCGAATTAGCCTGATTTTCATGGGTAAATAGGGAGAGCGCGCATACAACAACGTTTATAATAAGTGTTGTATTTACCAAACGATCGTCTTTATACATAAATACACACACATACACACATAACTTTTGAATAAATCGGTTTGGATTTTTCGCCTAAAACGTATATATATACGTGTATGCAAAGCAACGTCACGTAAGAGACCGAAGCTCCGGGAAACCATATATACATATACATTTCGTTGCATCATTATTCGCCGTATTTAAAAGGAAGTCGCGCCGTGTACCACACATATACATATAAACTCTCGAATGAACCGCGTATTAAAGAGGACTTTCATCACTGAATTTATTGTAGAGCTTATATACATATATCCGAGAAGCGCGCAGCTGCGGTTGGCCGCGTCCTCGCCGTCGTCGTCGTCACTCAGACACAATTCAACGGGACTTTCCCTAAAGATTCTGCGGTGAAGGTGGTGAATCGCTGCTGCCGTGTAGTCAATTGATTTCCGTACGGAATGGCTGGAATTTCGCAATAGGGACACGCGTCGTCGTTATATACTATATATATAGTCTCTTGAAATGCGATGTACTCTCTGACTTTGGAGAAATTGTTAAACCAAAATTCTCGTTATAATTAAAGGAAGAAATATTATATATATATTGCACGCGGTTCGTCTCTATCTCGTATATATTATATTTAGGATCTATCTATCTATATAACACACACGTGTTTTATCTCTAATTTCGTTCATCGTCTCGAATTAAAATTATTTTCAAATAGGGGTAATCTTTATTAGGGCGCAAAATAGATTAAGATAAAGCGCTATATAACGCGCGCAGTACCCATAAAAATTTTTTATCACCGCCGGTTTTATTTAATCAACCTAAGTATATATCCAGGATAGAGTATTTATCGTGCTTCATATCACGCGCTGCTACGTCGGTATAAAACTCTACTTATTCTTCTTCTTCGTTCTCGTCGCTCGCACCCTCTCCCTTCTTCTTTTACACAAAACGCGACCAACGCACACAAGAGAAATGCGATCGTTCCTCACCAACTCTAGAACTCGACTTACATTATATACATATATACGAAAACCTTTAGCGCACAGCTTTCCGTGCACATATTCGCGAGAGTTGGTCGCTGCCACAGTACCAGAGGTTCGCATATGGCTTTGCCACACCACCGTTCCTGCTATATCTTCAACGAACCTAAATTCCCGGCAACGCAGCCTGGCACGCGAACTCTCTCTCTCTCTCTCGTGCCTTGTGACGCGAGCGCTGACTTTACGAGCGCGGCTATACGTATATAGTCGCCTTGGCTTTATCGCACTTACACACACGTATACACACACGCATACAGTCAGTGCAAAAGCGACTTATTTATACGCCGGATTAATGCAAATCAACGCAAGTTCGCAATAACTCGCTCGACCATATACACTAAATTTTAACGGCTATATGTATATATATATATATATACGCGCGCGCGTATATGCGCCGCGGTGTGATCCTTTTATCGCCACAGCCCATCGTAAATTCGTCTCCTGTTAGTAGTATACAGTCGTGGTAATAATGGCGGATGCTGCTGCGCTTTACACGCATACGTATACGGTAGCACTTTACCACCAGGCGGATTCTGCACAAGATGCATCTGCTCACGAATCTCGCTGAGAGAGAGCGAGAGAGCGAGAGAGAACGTGTATAGGGTGTGATAGAAATCGGGGGAGAGGACCGAGTGTTTTCTCACACAATTAGTTTATCGCGCGCGCGCCCGCGCCACAGGGCGAAACACGTGCCGTGACTCTCTGGTTTGGCACACACAGCTGCGCAAGCATGAAGAGAGAGAGAGAACGAGATAAGGTATACTACACGGTATGGTATATATATATAGGTATACATACTGGCGACACGGGAGAGAAAGAGAATGCTCGATTATCGAATAACGCCGTAAATTGGGGCTTTATTCAATGTCGTGCTGCTGCTGCTGCTGTGTTGCTCGGGACCGAAAGAGTAGGAAGTGCTGCCAGCGCAGTAGTGGTGGTTGTATATATATCTCGCACGCGGTTCTATGTACTGTTTGAATTAAATGAATGGGAATGGGAATAAATAAGGGTATAAATGTGTATATATATAGTATATCTATGTATATATACGTTGGAAATGCGGTAAATTTTTTAATAGTTTTCTTACGGCTCACGCAAGGGAGATGAAAATATATCATAGTTTTATTTCGTAAATGTTAAAGTACGTTATTTCGAGTGTAATTTGCGTATATTACTATAGGTATATATATACAGATTTACGATTAGCTATACGTGTATAAGCCAATAATTATTACAGCGTTACGGCTGGCTAACTCGCTTGATTAATATTCAATAACGCATATATACATGTATATAGCGGCGCGCAAACTACTGTTTCATCAACAAACAAACCAGCGTAAAGCCAACATAATTAAATTCAGTATAAACAAACGGCACGTATATTATGTACATATACGCGCGGTACCAGTAATAACCATAGCACCTATATAGTTCCAATAATCATATAGTATATATTATATAAAAACTGACCTGTATAACCTAATAAAAGAAAAAGATACAAATCTCTCACTGATATCCCCTACCTCTTCGTTGGCTATTCGGCACCCCTCCTTTTACTTATACGTATAACGATAAGAAACCTCTCGCTGCTTCAACCGCGCGTATATATACGGAAGCTATACACTCGCCGCACTGACCCCCTTATTACGAATCTCCGTTAACCATATATATACACATACACATACACGCACATATACATATACACATATAGGAGTATAGCGCGCGCGCGTGCCTCGCGTTCTCCCTGCGCATAATCTATGTATCGCGCACAATGCATCCTTATGCGGCATATTTCCGATCTCCCCTCCTCCTCTCTTACCATCACCTTGACCATCGCTGAGCGCACTTTCACGCTTTTGCACGCGGCTGCAGCAGCGAAAGGAGCAGCCGCCGTCGCGTTCTCTTTCGCAGAGTATGTAGTGTATAGAGTGTGTAGTATAGTGAGAACGTTTTTATAACTATACTGCAACAGCGAGTGTATTGCGTGGGTATATGTTTATATAGGTATGCGTGCATGGGTTTCCGGGTGCGTGAGCGAATGACATTCTTTAGGTCGCGTGTACACGTGAAACGATATATGTGTAATATACGTGTTGGACGTGGCAGTTGGTTGGTTGGTTGGTATCGTAAAGTTTTGGGGATTTTTTGGTGGTGGTATGTGTGTGAGTTGTCGGGGTTCTGATGTCAGAGTGATACAATGGGATATTTCGAATTGTGATGTCAGCAGGGGTCGACGTGTTTTGAAGTGTGCGTCTGTGTGAAAGTTTCTCGATTTGAATGCTGCTTGTATATAAAAAAGTCAAGTGTTGAGATTTTTTTTCTTCGTTTATTATACTCGATGTTTGTTTTTGTAACTGTTCACGTCTGACACGTTATATAATTTTTTGTAAACAAAATTACATTTCCTTTTTTCAATTTTTATTCATGTTTGTTTTCAACTTCTATCCGGGATATCGCTTTTTAAACGAATCAATTGCGCAAAGGTTGTAAATTAAAAATTCCGTTTTACCGCACACACACACATACATACGAATATACCTATTAAGAAAGAATAAATCAAATCGACAATGCAGCTTAACGTACATTTGCCTATAAATGGAAACGTCGTAAAAACGAAAAACTCCCCGTGAAACAATTATACGTACGAGCGCCGTGAAAACAAACGAAAACACTATTGCGCGGCTGTTACGTAAAAATCGAAATTTCATTATCAAATACCGTTAATTACATCAGAGGCTATTAATATCATTTAACTGCGCGAGAAACGAGAACGAAACGAATTTCCGGTCCGCGCGCTCATATATATACGAAAACTCACAACTCGCCTTCGTTATACAGTTCGGTATGTATCGCCCTCGTATATGTCGATACGTACGCCAAGGTACATTATATACTTGTGTATATAGGTATACTATACGTACACGGCTTGAACTAATTTTCTGGTGCAACAGGTCCGATTTTCCTCGCACGTGGTATAATGTACGCTCTCGGTACCCCTATAGCGTCGCGTAACTAACCGCTTCATAATGCTCGCGCCTATATAGAACCCGAGAGAGGATGTTTCTTTTCGGTTTCGTTCGCTATATACGCTTTTTTTTCCTATACGTCGTTCTTTATCGACGCGCTCTGGTTTATGTGTTCGCTTTCGTTTCTTGTTTCGACTTCTTCATGCCGCTATACAGAAAAGAACAAAAAGAAAAAATGGGGAATCCATGACGTAAGAGAGGCTGTTAATATAAAGAACCGAAATACGGGACTCTTGCGGTGCATCGGTCGATTGATGCGGTTCGTATATAATATCGACTCTATGCACTGTTATATATATCTATACACATCTATACGTATAAAATTATATTTTCAACGAAAAATAAGGTATTCGAACGATAACTGTTTAAATAATTGAACATTTATAAATATATATTCCAATCTCACAGCAATCGAAACCCGCGCCTTTCTACAATAAAAGCCGGCGGCGGCTGCGGGGGCCAAAAATAACCGATATTACTACTACCTTAGAGTGCGCCATAATTTTTTGCCAACACGCGTGGGCTGCTGCTGGTGCTGCGCGTTTTCTCGTCCTACGCGCGTCTCCCTGACGTCGTCGTGTGCCCACACGTTATCTCTTCGTATATACCTTTGAATCTCTCCGCTATATAAATGCATTTCCGCGAATCGATTTATACATAAATATACTTACCCACTCGACGCGTATATAAAGCCGTGCGCTTCCTTATTTACCTTTTTACTCGCTATAGGGGTAAAATAGCTTATAAATATATATATATATACACATACGCACGCACGCGTATATGTATAGCGAGAAATTAGCTCGATCGTTAGTGGCCGAGTGTTTATATACGAATCTTTAGGCTAATTTTCGTTCCTAACTCGGTTCCCGAGAGTTCCTTATATAAATACGCGAACTGCTGCGTATATATATTTATACGAGAAGATTTATCCGTACATTTCTCGCTGCGTATATATATATATATATATATATGTATATACACTTACTTTGCTCGCGCAAAACGCGTAAAAGTATAAGAGCAGCGCAAAGTGCCGCTCTTATCGCTGTATTTTTACATAACGTCGTGCTCTGCGGCAGCGCGAGGTTTTTCTCTCTGTGGGGAGAGTTTCGAAAAAAAAAAACAAAGTTAGCAGCAGCGCGTGTATATCTGTATATACAAATGGCTGGAAAATGATTATGCAATTTGGAGCAGTGTGGAAGTTTGGACTTATTCGCGGACGTTGTAAACTTTCCACGGAGAGTTTTACGCGCCAGGGATAATCTTTTGAAAGAGATCCATTAGCTCGAATAAAGAGTGACAAGAGGAGAAAACTCTCGGCGTGCGCGCGCACTTAATGCACGCGCGTATATATATACGTATATAAGCTCGTAATTATTTCTTATGAAGGAAGTGCAGTTATAATATAGTGAAGTTGTTGTAGTATATATATATGTATATGCGCGTTAGCTTTTTCACGAGTTTATAGATGTTTAATTCAATGGGGGAATAATGGTAATTTTAATGAGGTTAAATGACGATGTAATAAGCGCAGCTGCGAGTACGTTAAAATGATAAACGTATAATATAAAAAGGAAAAGTTAGCCTTATATATACACACATAGTCTGTGTACGTCGTATAATATTAAAGTAATCGCTTTCGTGGTTGTTTTTTTTCCACGTTGTGAATTGTGGTTTTTGCGCGATGTCGCTGTTTTTGACTATTTTAGGCGATCTCTCCTCGACATGCTTGCTCATAATCCAGTGCAATGTAGTACAGATTACGCTTCGGTATATATGTATACATAGTGAAATTATCGCTGTTTCGTAATGTCAATAATTAATATAGCAATCATATTTCGTATACTATACGTACGTACAGCAACGTTGCAACGTCATTTTTGCATAATTTTTCTTTTATAATTGCCTGCAGTTATTATAACATACTCCGAGTGAAATTAGGAACACCTTTTTTCCCCTCTTGTAAAAGAAACCAGGAAAGATAACAAGATAACTATACGTCTGCATTCTCGCATATATTAATCCAAAAATGGTCTCGTTTCAACATTACCTACCTACCTACTTCTTTCGAAATATGACTTATACAGCCTAAACCTTCGCCTTTTGAAAAAATTCCCGATCGACTAATTATTTCGCTTAACATCTTCGCCCGCGACCTAACGGCACCTCGAAATCCAATACAACTGTCGGGTTCAGACTCTCCCCTAATTTCTCTCTTCTCTCTCTCTCTCTCGGACATGCCACTTTCACATCTCTACAGTCATATAAACCTATATATATATATACAATAACCCATCCATGCGCAACCTCCTTCGCACATACATATATACCAATACTTTCTCATCGTCGTAAACAATAAGCGACTTTCTCGCGCCTCCCGATGATCAGCTTTTTCGCGGAAGCACCACCACCATCACACACACGGTTCGGCCCCGACCTTCTGACATCATATCTCGATCGTATACCTATCGCGATATATAAATCCTTGCGCGTTTACGTAACGATATTCACAGCCTATCCTCTGATATATACCTTTCTATATATAGGTATATATATAAATGTTCGCGTGTAAAAAACCGACAGTCATGCTACTACTTACTACCGCGCGCGCGCGATGCACTGACCGCTGCTGAGCGCAATAGTTATCACGATGAATTGGTCGATTTTCTCTCGCGCTAATACATAGTGTTTCCGGGGCACCTCCTTGTTCGTTCAGGGCGTGGGGCATTGTATACACGTATATAGTATAATTTGATTATTGGGGTAGATATATACATACATAAGCGAGAGAGAATCGTTCGGCTGGTTAATTCGTCGAGAGTGAAGAGACGGGGCGAGAGAGTTACGTAAAATCGTGCGGATTTGTTTTGCCGAGAATCGAACGCTATGTAATTTCGAGCTGAGAGAGCGCATTATATACGACTCGGTCTGATTTCTCTCTCTTTCTCTGGTTCGTCTATGTAACCACGTGAAATTATTATATGCTCGAAAGTATATAATATTATATTATTATTAAGAAATACGCGCGCTCCCAAACAATTTCTGTATATACCAACTAATGAATAGATTATTCGCAGAACCGTTGTACCCTATATACAAATTCACCAGAGATTTTCAACTTACTTATATATACTATACACATCGAATTATACGATAATTCGCGAACAACATCTATATATACACGGTTGCGCAAAAATATACGGCTCTACTACATTTTTTACGACCACACCACCAAGCGTCATTATAAAATTTTAATCCCCTCCCAATATTCAGCCACGACCACACCGCAATTTGTGTGCCCGTAAGTGAGACATAAAGAAATTCACGCTGCTGAGCGCGCGCGCGCGCTGAACTCAACTCCCACTCTCTCCTCCTAAATCCCTCCGAAAATTACTACCTCGGCTATGTGCATCCCATCGTACCCATAAACTCTCTATACATATATATACCGTCGCGGAGAACCCCTCCTAAACATCTCTCCCCACCCGTCGATATATTGCTTCGCGTATCGTATACTATATATATACACCGAAAATTAAGCAAAGTCTCTCTCTCTCGCGGGCACGTTGACTACACGGTGACATCCATCATCCCACGAGTCATAACGAGGGCGTGCTTTATCGGCGCAATTTCGTGTGCGCGCAGATGAGGAAGGGATGGAGTAGAGAGAGAGGATGATGCAAAACCCCATGATTATATATACGCGCTGCTCGCGAGCATCATAGGGTCCTGTATGGTATTAAGGGTATATCGTAGCGGCCGTTCACGAATTTATATGCGCGCGCACTCGAATTGAGAGAGGATAAAATGGGTGCTTATTATGTAGGTAAACGTATGGACACGGGTGAGGGAGGAGGAGATGGGCTGTTGCTGAAAGTTACGAGCGATGGTGTGCAGTGTGTATATATATGGCGAAGCGCCGTCAGAGTGGTAGGCATAGGAATTGTGGTTACCGTACTTTTAGATATATATGAAATGTAACAATAACAATATTTATATTATCATATAATTATAACTTATTCTATTTATTTAAATTTCATAATTGTATATTTCTTTCTGTTACAGGTGAGTGTAAAAATCGAGCGTACTTAAACCTAAATCACCTATAGCACGCCACGTAAGTCTCACTATATCTCGCCTACAACATCTCCCCCACACCTCGAAAACTCCTCGATAACCACCCAAAGCTACACACCACACCATCGTCTATATATTCCAGTTGAAAAAACCTTTATATTCTCCGACCCCGACGCGCCGCCTCTCGTAAACTCCTTCCTCACTGCAATAACAATCGCCATCATCATAATCCACACCTTACCCGTCCTTTTAAACTATACAAAAAAAGGCTATACTACTACTACTACTACTACGCGAAACATATCGATCTCACTCGTTCACCATAAACCTCTCGCATCCGGAAGCACCGATACTCCCTCCCCATATATACCTCGAAGCAGCAGCTCTCTCGCAGATAAGCGGCCGATCCAATTTAGCAGCTCGCCTCTGTGGCGCAGCACGTTTGCATAATGTTTACAGAAGCGCTTGGGCTATCCGATCGCCCCTATATATATATACACACACACACACAGCAGTAGCTTCTTTTCGCGCACATAGGGCGTCGCGCGCGCAGGGAATGTAGGAAGGAACGAAATCACAACGTCGCATCTTCTTCCCGCCGGAAAAACGTGACTCTGTAGTATACGCGCGTGTATATGTGTGAGGAGCCGCAAGGGAGAGAATGAATCGAGAGAGAGAGAGTGAGTAATAGTGTATATAGCGAGGAAATGCGAGGAACCGAGAAAAGTATGCGGTGGCGTATATAGTAGTGTGCAGTGCAGGGTGCGAGGAATCGATTATTCCGTCGGGGGTTTTTGTGTCGTGGATCTCTTTGCGAGCGCACGTAGAGCTTGCGAGTGTAGTATAGAGGGGGAAAAGGTACGCGATGGAAGCCAGAGGATTTGTTGGTTTACAAGAGGGTTTACGGGAGTATTAACCAAGTGGTTTATGGGTCTGCGTCGCGCGTGAGTATATATAGATACGTATGTATTTGGCAAATTTCAGTGTGTAATGATAAATTTATATTAACGTAAAAAACACGATGAATATTTTCGTAATCGTAATATTATTTCATTATTAGCATTTGCATAAAATCATACTATAGACGTATGATAAACAATTATCGATAAAAAAAATAAAAAAAATATTCTGAACAAAAAAAAACTGTAATCTCGTTTAAACATATAATATATATATATAAACTTGAAAATTCCCCGACCGAGATTAATCTGTAAAGCCCATAAGACTCTCGCGCGTGCTCTCGTACATTTCATACAAACACGAACCATCATCATCATCATAATCATCATCAACTCCAACAGCAGCAGCAGGAGCAACCACCGGCACACGGTATTATCGGATATTGCACTCCCCCGCTCTGCATATAACGCGCATTACAACGGTGCCCAACAGCAGTTCTCTTTCCTATATATATACATACATACTCTTTTCCTCGCTGTATATAACAACTACACGTGCGATGCACACGAAAGCGTGCAGCTCTAGTTACAGCGTATATGCGCTCTTTCTACATACACACACACACACGTGCTCGCATATATACACCTACCGTATATAAGAGCGCAACGACCTTGAACACGTGCGGAACGTGTGTATAACCTTCGAAACAACGAGAGAAAGCTCTTTCTTTCTCTCTCTCTCGCGACGTCGTCGTCCTCCTACTTCCGCTTTTTCCTTCTACGAGAGCACCCGCGCTACGCCCGCCTGCTTTCTAGGTCTTTGTTGTTACGACTATATATATATACCATAGTATATGTAATCTCATTCTCGCTCGGGTTATATGTCGGCCGAGTTTCCGTCGCGCTGCGTGCGGAGTATATATAGTTGATTGAAAACGCACGCACGCCCGCCTATATATCTATACGTACTATATACGCCCCAATTGTTCCCAACGCGAATTAAAGTGAAATTTAGATCGCGCCCCAGTGCACACACTTGGAAAGAAAGCACTATGTATATAATATGCGCGTTACGTTGTTTGCATGATATATATATATATACGGTATGCGCATATATATGCTGATGGAAAAATTGTGAATTGCTGCGCGGCGTGCGTGCAGTGTGAGCTCTAATTCGAGGTGACTAGCGCGTAGCCTAGAAACCCATAGTTGCTGCTGTTGCTGCTGTTGGTAAGTTAAGTGATTGTGTAGATAGAGGTGCGGAGGGAGAGATTGTTTTGTGTGTAAGGTGGTGTATATATATGTATGTAAGATGTGAGAGTAAGAGAGAACGATGGTTATATATACATATAGTTGAAAGATGTATTAATTTAATTCCCGAGGCGTAACGCGCGCACATAGGTTTAATTGTGCCATGAGTGATTAGCGTACGTCTGCGGTTCGCGAATATTATTTATATATCGCCGTTTAGCGTATATCAAAGCTGATGGTTATTTGCTTAGCGGCCGAGCGATTACATCTGACGCAATTAATACAAAGTTATTATATCCGTAAGCTGTAATCAGTCATTCGCGGTAAAATATATACATATGTATGTATATACGAGCGTTCATTCCTCAAACAAGCCATTAACCATCGCGTAGTCATTTCTCTGCTACGAAATTATCATTCGCATATACATACATGCGCATCCTTCGCTTAAATTGCGCATTACGAGTACGTACGTGCGTATACACACACACTTTATCGAGCTCCTCCGCTATATGATTTTGTAACTGTCGCCACAGGTTACGTAAAAAAAAACAAAGTAAAGATAACAAACAAGCAAACACACGCGACACATCACGCGACTACTCAAAACTCACCTATTGTCTTTCCTATATATACACAAGTAAAACGTGCGAATCCTTGACTGACAAGGCGACCGCGCATATTCTTCACGCGTACGCGCCTGCGCTAATGACAGCCTATATCATCAAGTGAGAGATACGTACAACCGATAAGCCGAGAAAAATGAAGACTACCACCGTGATGGTCCCTCTCCTCTCCTGAGGCTATTGTCGTCATGCGCGTGTATATGTGTGTATATATACACATAAACGCATCGCGTTGACAGATTGTTTTTGCGCTTAATAACAGTAGGCGAACTGCTCCTTGATTAAGCGAATTTTAAAAGAGAGAGGATGAGCCGTTGGCTTGATCACCGGCTATACGTTCAAGCTCAATTTCACGCGAAGCGATATTTAATTAGGGGTGGAAGATGTGCGTCGACGCGTCGCTCGTGGCGTGTATGTGTGTATGGGTATATGTGTAAGAGTATGTGAGCGATAGGGACATTTAATTCTCCGCGGAGATATAAGGATGATGAGAGAGGAGAGGTGCTGCTTTTTTGTTGTTGTATGTCTCCAGAGGGGTTGATTAATAATGGAAAAAGGGTTGTTGACGTTGACTACTATGTATATGCGAGATATAGAAGCATGACATTAAACGTATTAGGGTAATGGAACGGCTATTATAATGGAAATAAGATTCGCGTGCTTTATATATAAAGATATATTGCGTGGTGGCTAATACCTCTGATATTGGATATTTACATGTTTTCCACTTATAATGTTGATGAACTCACGGTAATTTGAAAATGTTAAAAGATATCTCCTTGAACTTTGATATACCGCTTCTATTTTTACATCTATTCGTATATATATATATAAACACGCATGCAAATTCATATACATATGTTATGACGCAACATCTAAAAATAAACCTGTCATTGAACCAAACTACAAAAACTACCAAAAAAAAAGACACACACATATACTTCGCGACACATGACGCATAATTAATCATCAACCGCATCTCACATCTATCAAACACGCGCTTGTATATAAATATATATATATGTATACAACCTCTAACCTACACGCGTGAGGTCAAAATCAGTTTAACGACCTTCCAACCAGATATCCTAGCGGCTAGCACACGTGCGCCTCTCCCATAGGAACCTCGAGTCCTCTGTACACATACGTATACGTATATATATTCTGTGGTAGATTGACACGCGTCCCATCGACGACGCGACAACCTTACGACGTGTATATATAGTCGCTGCTATACACGCCGCAGGCAAAAATCGAAGACGACGGCGGGTGTGGGCGGCAACGACGACGACGACGTTCCGTAACGCCGCGGGGTCAGGTTCATCGTTCGGTGCACACATTCGACCCTCTACATATATATATATACTCCGTAGGGAGACCAGAGAAGTTTTTCCCCTTGCGTCGTAATTATGCTTCCTCTCTCTCTCTCTCTCTCTCTTTCTAATGCCGGAGGCTCTCAGTTGAGAAGACGCAGTGAGAGATACGGTGATGTTTCTTCTCCCCTTTTTCTTTTTCTTTTTTTTTTTTTAAGGAGGAAGATACGCGGCTGTCCGCTTTTGGCGCGCGAGGTTTTACGCGTTGCGCCGTAGCGCGTGTATATATACGTGCAGCTTCCTGGATACTACTACTACTACTACTACGCGCCGCACTCTTTCACCCTTGTTTATTACTGTTATTATTGTACGCTACTCGCACGCGTGTGTATGTATGTATGTATGTATGCTGTCGGTTATTATTACGGTGCCCGCGTGCGCGCACACGTATATGTCTGCGTTGCGAATATTATTTAGGCTTTTTATTGTTGCTGTTGCACAGCTACTGCTACTGCCGGGAGTGTTGCTGCCGATGGTATAGCGAGATAGATCTTTGCTAATGGTAGATAATGCCTAAGAGATGCTGTATATACAGCTATGGTTATAGACAATGCCGCGCATGGTTAAGCTTTCATTTTGAAATGTGTCATTCTTTCGATGTTGGTGTAAATTATACACACATCGAATTGCTTGTGATATATTAAATATATATTTCACGTCTGATAAGTTAGCCGGCCCATTTCGATAAATAGAAGATTTTACTATTACATTAATTGCCGTAAATTAGCAGTAAATAAGCCGTAAAATTTAAAAATTTGCCGTTCGCATTCTTTTGAAATAATTCAATGTTATTTTTTTTAATAATAAATATATTTTAATTTGGTTTGTGAGATATTTAACGGCTAATTAAGTGGCAATTGTTGGTCAATTTAGTTTTGCCATTGTACATATTTTTAATGAGTTTTTGGAGGTGGCCTGCTAACTTGCATATCAAGTTAGTGGTCTTCCCATTTAAAAAAAAAAATGCGGACGGTAAATTTTTCATTTTTACGGCTTATTTACGGCTAATTTACAGCAATTAAGGCAATACAAAAACCTTCTATTTATCGAAAGGGCTTATCCCGCTGACTTATCAGACTTATAAATTTGTAGATGTGATGTATATATATATATGTGAGTGACGTTGAACTATAGTATCTTGCAACCGATAATTTCATATCAGATTAAACTAAACCTAACAATATATAAGAGATACACTTAACTTAATAATAAACGCGATTCTATAGCCATATAGTCCACTACACGTTATGTCATCAACGTTATATACGCACTCACGCAGTTTCCCATATTCCTCGGTCTCTCTTTCTTTCTTTCTCTCTCATAACCTAACGGTATATACACGTATACCCCGCAACCTCGACAAACAAGTCGTATACACACGCGCGCACGTGATCACCAAAAACTCGTCTCTCTCTCTCTCTCTCAGCTCTCCAAAACCCATCGCACCTACGCGTGCGACAAACTCTGCGCGCGAAAAAAAAAGAAAGAAACAACAGTATATACCGAAACCAACGGCAACGAATCGCAGACGCGCGTGCGCGCGCGTACTTAAAAGACCATCAGGTTCGCTGCCGCCGTCGTCAGTGTGTCTGCAGTAGTGACCTTAATTAGGCGTGTCGACCGATCGCGAAACACGTCCGAGCGGAGCAGCGCCGCGCGCTCGCTCGCGGAACAGTAATAACGGTAATAATCCGGGCGTATAAAACAAATCGGCTAGACCTCCGCGCGAGTGAGCGAGCCAACGAGCCGCGCAACAGTGAAGAGAGGTGGGGGGAAAAGAGAGAGAGAGAGAGAGAGAGAGAAAGGCGTCTCATTATGCCACGACGCGCTCATGCTGCTGTCGCTGGCGCTTTGTTACATTGGGTATATGTATATATATATATATGGGTAAGCGAAGGTGGTGGTATAGTGGTATGGTGCCTGACCGAGCGACCGTTGTTGTCTTATGCTCCGGTTGCTCGCGGTGCGGGTTGAACAGTCGCGCCCGCTGTGTATGTCTGCGATGCCTTCCCTTTCTTCTTTTTCTTTTTTTCGCTATGTATGTCTGTTTGTGTGGGTATGTGTGCTTATCTCTTCGTGCGATTTTCGCCAACAACAGCTTATATACGTCGTTTTTATTTACGACACACGGGAATATAACGGGCGAGACGTGTAACGTTCCGAAATTATTCTAACAATATATATACACCCGCGTGTCCTTTCATAAGTACACGTATTGTCGAACAATTCGCACCTATATATATATATACAACCCAACCTCGTCTCTCACAATCGCCTTATATATATATATATATATATATAACTGGGAGCCGCGACATTTCCTTACAATCGCATCTGCCACTATATATATATACCTAGACAGCGGCGAATTATTTATTTCGATTCTCACCATAACCGAGCAGCGATCCTTCTCTCTTTCGTTCCCATCCCGATGTGTATTATACCTATACATAGAGCTCTCTTCGGATATATATCTCGGCCAATTATATGGCTGGAAATCTGCTCGTATACGGGTGACTTATGTTGCTTGCTGTCCCTTCGTGCTCCTGCATACATACATACATACGTATATATACTTACGTCGAAAAGATTTTCGCGAAACTACCCACCAGTGTGTGTGTGTATGTATATATGCATGTTCGTGTGCTTGACTCTATACCTTATATATATACATATAGCTATACAGTGGTATATATCGTAGATTCCGTATCTCACATATATACACAGACAGAAGCGCACATACAAGGGGGAACCGAGGCGAGCGAGGGACGAAAATCCGCGCGTGTAGTTTCCTAAGAGGTTTTGCTTGTTTTGTGTATGTGGCCGCGCATGGGTTCGATAGGTTAGATGCCGAGGACCGATGCTCCTCCTGCTGCTGCCACTGCTGCTGCTGCATGCGCGACGACGCGGGAGACGCGCGCTATGCAAGAGCTTGCGGTATATGTGGTTGGTAGTGGGAAAAGTTCGCGATATCAATTCTGTAGAGAGAAGGAGAGAGAGGAGAGAGGATGCGCCTTTTCGAGCGAATTTATCGAGCGAGTCGGAGAATGGTGTTTACGTGCGCCCGTGCAGAGAGGGTCTTTTAGATGTCAAAGGTATTTGCTCTGCGAGTAATGGATGTACCCGTACTCTGAGTGTGTATACATATATATACGGGTCTTGAAAAAAAAAAGTTGCCGGTACAGAGGAGGGAAGCTATATGGATGACGAAATTGCATAGAATTCAATAGCAGCTGCTGTTTGTACTTGTTATTTCGATAACTAGATACGTTTTATAGACTCGCGCGTCGCTCGTTTCGTAACCTTTAATCATCTATATTAAAGAATCATCAGAGATTTTGTAAATGTGCCAATAGCACGCGAACCTCTTTAGAGTCTTTTTAATATAATCAATATATACGAGACTTTCGACCGTATACGCACCTTTACTCTCATCTGTACAGAAGAGCGAAAGTATAAAAGACAAACTTTGGTACTCTCCTTCTTCGCGATGATACATCTTACGTTGTCGCTGATGGCTCTTGCATCCACGGTCGTCGCGAGGTTCGTGACCGATCCGCATAAGTATACACGTCCCTCTCTCTCTCTCTCTCGTATACTTTGCGATTTACCGGAGTTTGGGTCTACCGTCTATACATTATACAGCCTTTAAGAGATTGCTGCACGAGCCTCGAGTCGTGAGTGGCTTTTCGGCGAACCAGCATGAGCAGCGCATATTTGTTATTATATATTGTACGCGGGTATATTATAAAGTGGAGAAAGAATTTTTTGGAGGTATTGCCCCTTACAGTCTGTTTTAAAATTTGTTTTAAAAATTCAATTATAAGCACATCTTTCATTTTATCGAAAGCCAATCACTTGCATCGCGATGTGCACTTACCGTGTATGTACCTGACAAGTACAGATTATTCTATACACACGTACTCGAATATAAAAGTCACAGTATAGACTGTATATATATATATATATATACATGCGTCAGTATACTTGCGTCATTAGCATCATTCGAAATTACCTTCGCTCAAAAATCTCATCTCGCAACATCTTTCAAGAAAAAAAAAACGCTACACGCGCGTTCTTCACCTTCAATGTGTGTATAATATATACGGACGATGAAATCGCCAATTATCCAAACAATTCATCCCAGGGACCTTCTTAACCACATTTCCAAATACTTAATATTTCGGCGCACGTTTTTATGTATATACATATACGCGAAGAGTGAGAGAGAACCGATTACCGCAGCAGCAGCATCATTGCGTGCACATATATACTTCGCGCGATTGCCAAACCGCGATAACACGGTACCACCTCCGGCTATATAATATTCCGCCATTTTCTGTTTTACTTTTTGTTTTTCTCATTTTTGCCAAAAAATAAACGATATACTCGCGCGCGCATGTACTTAATCGCGATCGAGGATCCTGCGATTAATATTCACATGTCGAACGAGGTTGGATGTACTTAACTGAATCGTATATATATATATATATATATAACTTACTTCGCAGGGTGGCGCGCGTGTATATATGGATTGGTTTTCCGTATAGGTAGAGAAAATTTCTTTATTTGCCGGTACAGCTTGCATCGCGCAGTCATCGTTAGATAAGGTTCGCCGATAAGACTCACGGTTTCCTCGCGTAAAACTAGATGCGCACGCGTGCCGCGCGTATATAGTCGATTTAATCGACGACTTTTATATATATATATACGACGACGGTCGTTTAGATGCTCTTTGATTATCACTCGGCAGGATACTTATATCGGATTAATATCGGCGCGTCTAATAGAATTCTGGTTCTATAGATATCTAATCTCGTGTTACCTTTCTTTTTTTTCATATATATATACCTCCTCTTATGAAATAGCTTATTTAATTTAAAAGTGACGAATCGAACCGCGTTCCTCACTTAGCTTCGATCCATCAAACTATATATACGCGCGTATATTTAATTTGAAAATCCATTTATTATCCTCTAATAATCTTCCAACACAATTTCCCGTGCCACACTCGGTCTCTCTATATATAAAACCTATCATGGATAGCCGTTTCTCCAATGCGTGCTACAATAACACACAACTCTCCTCACCACTACTGCGCGTCCCTCCTCGCGCGACCTCATCGCGCAAAGAGCGCGAGAGTATAACAGCTTAGCGGACCATTAACAACGCGACGCACATAAAAAACGCCCCTTTTATATACACACACACACATATATATACCAACAACACGCGAACGTTTTATATGTACGTATATATATAATCACGAAAAACGATCCCCTGGCACGTTGGCACACCCTCCGCTACAATGCCGTCGTCGCCGCCGCCGCACCCTCACTATACTACTGTATACACACACGCATCTCGCGCGCAGGTTTAATCCCATTACCGTACATATAGTGCGTTGTTCTACTGCGTCGTTGTTTCGGTACGACCTGTTTGTTTTATTTTTTTTTTCTATCTCTCTCTTCGTTTCTTTTTTACCCCAACGCGAGTGAGAAATTTCACAGTATGATGTATGTATTTGTTTTTATGCTACGTATATATACACGTGGAATATATACATACATACGTGTGTGTTTATGTGACGCAATAATTTTAAGGGATGATAGTGTGGACGAGACGTGATTGCGCGCCGAGTGGGACACCGTTAATCTTCAGTAGAAGAGAGTTTCGGTTTAATTTGCGCTCTAGTTCGCCAAGTCGCGTGGCTGGAAGATAGCTGGAATGGAGTTAGCAAAAGGAGGAGAGAGAGAGAGAGAGTATAGGAGGAGGGAGGAGGCGCTTAATTTAAGTTTTAACTGTGTTAAGTGTATTAGGATGACTGCTTTGCGGCTTAGGCGAAGAGAGAGGGAGAGAGAGAGAGAGAGAGGGAAACGAGTATGCGGTTAAAAGTTGGAAATTTATGAAAATAGTTTGTCAAGATATGCGCTCCCCTTGGTGTCTTGTATACAGCTTATATATATATAGTTGCGGGGATTTTTGTCGTTGTGCTAATTGTTGCGGATTAAAAAGCGAGGTATAACGAGGAGAAAATTTAACTGCGCGGTGTAGTCTTGCTAAAAATAGATTATTAGTAATACCGCGGAGAATTTAATGAAATTGTACACGAGGAAATTATCCTCGACGCGGTAATTCCTTTTTTTTCGTTAGAAGTCGATAGACTACGTTCTATTTGCGTAACGAATTATACAAAGCGAACGGTAAATTCTCTTTCTTTCTTTTTTATTCTTACTGTATAATGTCCAATAACCGAATTAGTCACCATAATTGAGAAATCTCATTCAAAGCGCTGCCGCCCCGCTGCCGTCGTCTCGAAGATTCTCCTCCTCGTATATTGCATTAGAAGTGTCGCGCGCGCTTAAAAGGCGTAAAAGGCAATAAGCATAAAACGTGCTTATCCTTTGTGTTGAAAATTGGATTCTCCAAGAAATCCTCTCCTCAGCAGACATTCACCTCCCTTGAAACCCGAAAATTCACTTTAGCCCAAAAAGCAGCAGCAGCAGCAGCAAGACCCAATCTTCACAGATATATATATACATACACACATACCCAGACACGCATCAGGTCGCGGAATCCCACTCGTTTCGTTCAGATAAAACCGGCCAATTTGCGTCATCCCTCGTCCCCCTCTTACGACGGCAATTCCGAGATTCTTCTTTTTTCTCTCTCTGTCGCTTTGCAGATCCGTTTCATTAGCGTCCGCAGCGACATTATACGACGACTAATTTCCGATCGTCGTGTATTACATATAGAGACGCGGTCACGAGGCTATATATATACGCATCTTTTTACCATCATCATAGCGTATTGTACAATACGCACACGCGGCGCGACTATACACGATCGATTACTATACATCATCACGGTGAAAGTATCACACAACGAGTAGGATGGAGGACTACTCCGCGTTTTTCTACGCTGTCACGCGCGTCATTAGTATACTTAACCGTCTATCTCTGTGTATATATGTATATATATACAAGAAGAGACACCATTAGGGTCGCTGAAATTAAAATGTCATCCGGCGTGTGCGCGGCGCACACTTGTGTATATGCAAGAAGAAGTATGAATGCCAAGTTTTTTCTTAAACGAAGACGGATGATTGCTCACTCTAATAGTTGTCGCCAATTAAGCTTTTTTGTCGGTAACACACATACACAGCATAAGGAGCGCAAAAGTTTTGGTATATAAGTAGGACAAAACGGCCGTTAAGATCATTGTCGCGTACAGTCAGGTTAGTAGTAGTAGATGAGGATTTTGCATGACGCGAGAGATAATACAACAGAGTGTTGTAATAATATAACTCTGATGCGGTAGATTGAACCTAACTGATAAAATTTTCGCGGTTCACGCGGATATATATAACAATAGTATAGGTGCAGTGCCAATAAAGTTACGAACAAAAAATATATATATATAACTTTTACAACTGATATATACGTATATATCTATTTATACCAGTATAACTTGTGTCAGCCGCTTTGTCCGTGCGGCTTATACACGTATATACAAACTATCGTTTCTCTCTAGCTAACCACAACAAAAGAATATAACGCAAGCTAAACCGAATGCAGAGCTGACAAATTCGAAATTTATCGAGCGGCACCGCATGTCCCTCGTCCTGTTTGTGGCGACCGCGAACAAACGGCTCTGCGCGCGCTTCTATCGCGTGTATATAAGCTATAGCCTATACGGAAAGCTCGACCACCATTTCTATACCTCCTTCTCTCTCTCTCTACGCTCGATCAGGCGAGGTCAGAACACCAAGCTACGAAGAAGAAGAAGAAGAAGAAGCGACAAGGGGGAGAGAAGAACCGTGCGTCTACTACTATACTACCGGACCGCGCCGAAGGTCGTCTTCGTCGTTGTCTTTCGCACATACATTTATATATATATATATATTCATGTACAAACTTGCGTATCTTCTTTTCCTTACATATATACATACTCGCTACTTATATGAGCGACTATACTTCGTTGTCACCGGCGATTTTACAACGCGATATATATAAAAGCTACGCGTACTCATAGCAGTTGGCCACACTACCACCGTCGGAAGGTCGCGAGTAGTAGTAGGGCTTTTATTGCGCTTTGTTCCTCCTTCACTCCCTCTCCCTCTCTCTCTCGCGCGCATTGCAGGCAGAGAGATATAGGGGAAAGAGTTATGGGCGAGTTTTAGAGTTTAGCTTTCGAGGACGCGCACAAGGAGGAGGTGGAGGCGGATAATTTGGGCGCGCGCGCGCGCGCTTCGCCGCAGTGTGCGGAGCGTTTTAAAGGCTTCGGGGCCGCGTTTTGGGTCAAAGTTGTTAAAGGGATATCGTGAGGGAGAGAGAGAGGAAGGTTGAGCAGCTGCCAGGTGCCCTGGGTCGCGTATATGTATGTGTTATACACGTATAAGTATATGTATATAGAAGTGACGCGGACTTTCAGGAATGCGCGCGCGACTATGTAGAGGAGGTGGGTAGGTAGAGAGGTATATATGTGCGTGGTGCTACGCGGGTGTGGTGATGGTATAAGGAGGGCTCGAGATAGGATGGTGAAGCGAGTTATGCAAGTTTTAGGCAGCTTGAGGGAAATCTGGATCAAAGAGAGGTGGTTAAGTTTTAGTATGAGATATAGAGGGAACCTGAGATTAGCTCGTTGAAAATTATTATCGCGGATATATATATGTATAAAAGAGATTTTACTTCCACGAGGGTATATGGTTAACGCAAGAATTCCTCCATCATCGTGTGTTATCAGTTACGTAATCCTACCGTAATGACCCCTCGATACGTGCGTGTTTCTTTCTCCGTGAAAACCGCCATTAGAGTGCAACAAAGTCACTCGGCTGCCGATAGCTGTGTATTATATATATACCACCGCGCCCATATCGATATATCCACGATAAAATCAATAACCCCATCGCCGCGAACGAAAAAGAAAATAAAAAAATTCCTCTCTCTCATTAACTCACTAATCTTCCCCCTCTCTCTCTCTGACAATATAACGACGCACACGTCCACGGGAAATTCCTCTCTTCCTCGTCAATAAAGAAGAGAGTCTCTCTCGCTCTCGTGAAATGAAGCTCGTGCGGGAGTGATACCCGTGTGTGCGCGAGCGGTCGAATCGAAACGTGCCTCATTACGGGGGCCTCGCAAATGGCAGTCCCATAATTACGGGTTCAATGCGCGCGAGCGAGCGAGCGAGTGAACGAACGCGGCGAGGCGCGCCTCTCTATACTCCTTCTTCTTCTTCTTATGGCTCTCTGGTGAGCGGACGAAAGGTCATGGGGTGGTCGATGCGTCTATATATATATGGTCGCGAGTGACCGGTCGGTTGGTCAGTTAGTTGCTGCTGCTGCTGCTGCTGCTGCTCCGTAGTGATAGGATGTGTGGGTATGAGTGTACAGTAGCGTACAGAAGTATTTTGTATATAGGGGAAACAAGTGTAGTAATCAGAATACCTGGTCATTTTTTAAATGAATACATATGCATGAAAAATAGTTGTAGTTAAATTTCATATATATATACATTTATATAAGCAAAAATAAATTTTCATAAATTTAATTGTAGTTTTGTAATAACAGCGTTTTATAAAGGAAATTATTATTGAGAGTTTAGCATTGATAAGGGGTTGGGTTGGGTTGGGTTTTATTGAAGGCTGTCGAAACTTTCTTGTTTAAACTACTTGATTGATTTTATTTTATTCATAGAGAACGATACCATATATATACCTTTTAACCGCGTAATCGATGAACAAAATTCTTCTAAACAATTCATACCTCATGAAATATTTCTATACAAAACCAAACTATATGAAATATTATTACATTTTTCGAAGTTCTATACAAATCTAGCGCCCTTATAATCAATATTTAACATATATATAAAACCAGCACAAACCTCAACTACTTATTTGAAATTCAATCATTTCCAACGTTCCCTTACCCACAGAACCAGATTTACCAACAACGTCCATACAACGGGCACTAAACTTCTCCCCCTCCCGTATATATACACGACTATCCTACAAAGTCATTATCGCTCCACGCTATATTACACCTTGACGTAATGGCTTTTCTCTCCCTCCCTCTCTCTCTCTCTGTGCACTCGAATCCTCATATCCCCCATCCCACTACCATACCTATAGATCGCATATGCACAATGAGCTCACGAGAGAAGAGGATCCTAAAGAGGAGGGGATATTCCAATTCGTCCTTGAAGCTAAGCTATAGCAACGCGAACTCGAAGGGGAGGCTGAAAAATAAGAGAAATGTATATATATATATATATATACATACACAGCTGATCAGTGCTTGCGCGCGCGCGAGCGAGCGGACGTCTAATTAGCAGGCAAAAACGTGCTCTTTCATTTTACTACTATGGAAAGTAATCGAGCGCAGATCGAATCTGCCCCCGCGAACGACGACGACGACGTGCTTGCATTGCCAAGCAGCGCAGTATAGAGAGACCTGCTGTTGTGTCGTCTCTGTCGTCTGCCTTGCGTTCGTGCATCTTTTGAGGGAGAGAGAGAGAGAGAGAGAGAGAGAATATACGTAAATTAAAATCGCTAACGAAGCCCGGGGATGATGACGACTATTCGGTGCAGAACACGACAAGCGAAGACCGGTAATGTATTCATCTATATACACGATTTCTCTGTCGAAATTGTGTTAATTTGGTTTATTTTCGCGCTAATATAGGCGTGTGGGATTTCTCGCTCGACAAGCTTGATTTTCTTTGCTTGTTTAAAGCTCTTTTTGGGGACAGATTAATGAAAGAGCTTTTCTGGTTATGCGCACGATGCGTACATATATATTTATGTACTATCTTTTTGTATAACTGCTAATTGTTTGCGCAGAAGAGGATAGAGAAGGTGACTCATCCAATGGTGAATAATCCGACTACAGGATGATGGTTATAATTAAAAAATAAAGAGCAAGTATAAGTAGTATAGCAATGGAAAAAGTAAAACATTGGTTGTGCGAGGGAAAAAATCAGTGTTGCACTATTTACCAACTCGTCTACATATTTTATATGCATAAATTTTACCTTCAAGGTTAATAATCGATTCGCTTCACCGCGGCATCGAGATCATTTCGCGAAACTATTTAATTTTTCCATACATATATATATACACCCATTGCAAAAATTTATATATATAATATAGACAAGTTAGAGCGCAAAGTTCTACAAAGAAAATTAATTATCATAAATAATGCAGAGGTATGTAAACAGAGCAACATACGAGAGCACGCGAGTGCGCGTATGCACAACTGGTTCATCCTCTAAAATAATTGCATTCGATGTACCCACATTCCATGGCCCCGTTCTTTATGCATCCGCGCGCGCGCGAGCGCATGTGTGAGAGTGCAAAACGAGACTTGCGACGTATACCTACCACACATATATACATACTACACTCGTGCGCGTTGATTATTCACCAGAATTTTAGTACCACCTGCCGTAGCAACATTTTCCCAACGACTTGCACACGCATCTTCTCTCTTTTGCCACCACCACCACCACGATACTTTTTTTTTTTGTTTTTGCACCCCCATAACCATAATCCTGGCGCGTAAATAACAATGCCCGCGTCGTATCGTCCAATCAGTTGAATCTCCCTCTCTCTCTCTCTCTCTCTTGCAAAAAAAGGATTACGGATATATACGTTGTGTATAAGGCTACCGCGAATTCACGAAGAAGAGAGAGAGATGAACGCGTTGGGGTCTATACTCGTTCTTTTGCTCGGCGTCGATTTTCCCGTTTTTATTATCATCGCGATCGCGAAAAATCAGCCCCTGCGAAGAGTCTGACGAGGAGACGCGCACTGCTGCTGCTGCTGTGGCATTATTTATGGGGCAATAATTGTCGCCGGCTCGGTTGGTTCATTTTACCCGTTGGCGATTGCAACTCTTCATATATATACACACATATATGTATATGCGTATATATATATATGCTATACTTATATACCGCGTGTATTTGTATTTTTCCACTGATTTCTCGCGCGACTACTTAGTCTGCGATTTATATTTTATGGGTCTACTCGCACGCGTGCAGCAAGCGGGATATGAGAAGATGAAGAGGAAAGAGATACACAATTGCAACGAATCGGTTATGGTACAAATATTGAAGTACTATTTAAGTGACTTGGCGGAATTTTTTTACTTTTCCTCGAGTATATATAGTTTAGTTCTAATACACGTGCGTATATATATATATATATCATAAACTCTATATTCGCGGGTATATATGGAATATTTATCGTCGACTAATTCGATGGGACTCTAATGCGCGCCAGCGAGTGCGAGAGAGGCTTCGAGGTTTATAGCAAATTAGAAGACTGTCAAAGTATCGGCGTTCGGTGTGTATATTTAATAACGCGCGTCGCAAGATTATTACTCCGAGAGAGGCGATTTATTCTGCATAAATTCTATCTGTGCGCGAAGCAAAAGTTTTACGACTTTTCTAATACTCAACGCGTGTATGCGAGGTGGTGTGTGTGTGCGTGTATATATGTATATGGTTTTTTGCGCAAAGAGGCGAAGAGAGGAATTTATAAAATATTGAAACAATAACGTCTTCGAGGGAGGATAGTGCGCAAAATGAAAGAATGTTTAAATTATTGGCAATAACGATAGTTTACGACTGGATAAAACTGATTTATTAACGAATGTAGCGTTCTGGTACGTATAGTAATAAAATTTTCCATACGCAAGAATTGCCGCGAAGCAGCAAAACGACTACGATTCTGGAAATTGTTTTCTGAAAATTTATTCTGATATTACAGAAATTAACGAGCTATCCGAGAACTCTCGCTGCGCCAGGGCGGATACAACACTTCTCAGGCGAATAAAGCATCCTGACCCAGCAATTATACTCAACTAAGAAACTTCTCTCCCCCTTTCTTGAAAAATAACAAAAAAACAACGTACCACTCTAAAACGAAGCAAAAGCTCGCAGCAGGAGCAGGAGAGCACACTGCCCTGGACAAAGCATAAAAATGTTTTAATGAGGCCAAACTATTCCAGTCCGTTGCTCCCTTTCCTCTCGGCACGCCGTCGAAAATTCTTATTCCATCCCTATATACCCCTCTCGAGAAAAAAGCTTCTCCTCTCTCGCTCTCCTCCTTCTACATTGCTCTTATTCCACCTCAGGCGGGCATATACGCACAGTATACGCCGCTGGCATAGTACAAAAAGCGTCTCTCGTACTTTCGGTATAATCGCCGCCGCTGTATAGCAGCAACAGCAGCAGCAACCAGTAAAACGTTCCTTTCCTTTTTCGGCCCGCGGCCGGCTAAGAAGAAGAGCAGCAGCAACAGCATCGCGGCAGAAGCTACTGAAGTTCATTCACGTAAATGCGTATCCGGACGACCTTGACGGCGTGGCTGCTGCTGCTGCTGCAAAAGAGGGAGAGGGAGAGAGAAGAAGTATTCTCGAGTAGCATGGCTCATTGGACAAGTATATAGCTACAACAGCAGCAGCAGCAGCAGCAGTGCGTTATATTGTTGCTCGACTAATATCTGTAGTAGGCCAGGGGCGTGCCAAGCGCTCGCTTTCTCCCTTAGGCACGTGTGTATATATATATATTTGTGTAAGATATACACGCAACCGCGTATATATATATACATATATATGTATGTAAGACTTGAGGGGGGATATATCTCGCGGTTTTTATCTCGCGCGAGATAGGTTAGTGAAGCGTCGAGATAACGCGCGTGAGCGCGCTATGGGTTAGCGAGGATTCCCGCGCGCGCGAACGCGGCTGGGTTGCCATGTTAGTGTGCTGCTAGAGAGAGAGAGAGAGAGAAAGAGGAGGATTTATGACGGAGATAGCGAGTAGAGCGAATGAGCGCGCAGTGAGCTAGAAAGTGGAAAATTAGATAATTAGGTTCGGAGTTTTTTGTCTGCGCTGTGGTAGTGGATATAGTAGTAGGGTCGTGAGAGGGTTATATATTGTGTTATATATATATACTGGGGGAAAGAGAGATTTTTTAAGGGGTTATTTAATCGGCGTGGAAATTAACGAATTGTATGTAGCTGGAGGGATATAACGTGATTTTTTTGAGGGGATTAGGAGGAATATACGCAGGTATGCATATGATCCGCGTAATGGTATTATACGCAAACTTTTGACGTGATATCTTGATCGTAGCGAGTAATCGGATATATCCCGATAACGCGAGATTTTCTAATGAGCCTTCGTATAATAAGGTATGGAAATATCACACGCAAATAGAAAAATTTATATTTCCTAGCTACGTATATATACATGCAGACCTGAGTAATTGTTTCTTATACGTAATTTATCAAAAGCTGCAGCCACCTCGATGTCATTATATACCCAAATGACTTCGTCACGGGATCTCACGTCCGCAATCCAACTTTTCACTCGTGTAACGTAATACACCTTGGTTGTCATATACATCTACACGTATATAAACTGCCCAACCCCGTGCTCCAAAAAAAAAATCATCAACGTTGAATCAAAACCACCATATCTTTCAAAACTTTCAAAATCTCTCGCCATCTCTCTCTCTCTCTCTCTCTCTCTTTCTTTCTTGCTTATATTCCAACGAGGTAAAGCAAGGTTCCATTGTTCTCTCACCACACCACATATATATGTGGCCGATAAGGCAGCCAGTCAGTCGCGCGCGCGCGTCAGCGTTGAAATTCGAGCCTCTTATATATTATACTCGCGAAAGGGAAAAGCTCGTTTGAGCGAGGCTACATAGCGAACGAAATCGCGAGTCCGGCTCATCGATAACGACACACACATACATACGAGTACAATGGTTATACTCACAGTGGGCGAGAGAGTTGCGATTTCGCGTGCGTAGTAGCTGCACAGGTCGCAAAGGGGAAAAAAGTATGTAATATAGGCTCGCCGTTGTCGTCGTCTGGAATTCGCACACGCGGCTGTCCGGTCGCCAAGTGAGTGCGTGCCATACAAGCATGTATATATATGTATATAGAGAGGTGGACGCGAGAAAGAGAATGGTGTGTAACGCTTGATGTAGGTGTTACACACACTGCGAGTGTGTTGTCGAAAATATGCCCCGCTACGAAAGTGAGATTAGGGTCGCCAGCCTGTCGGCAGGAAGGATTTGTTGGCTGAATTTGGTTTATTACCGTGGAATATATAGGTATGCGTGTGTTTGTATTTGAATAAGGATGGATTTTTTTTTTGTAAGATCGGTTGTATTATGGTGAATGAGTCATTTGAAGGGTATATACCACCACTTTGTTGTAAAAACACTTGCCGCGCCATTACTCACTGCGGCTGTGTGTTATTTTAATAGATTTTTTACCGCCTGATTTGACAAATAAACTGAAATATATACGTCATCGGGTTCAACTTTGACTTCCACGTGCCGTTTATGTATGGATACGTACATAATAAATCTATATAAATAACTTTTTTTTGTGTTACTTTACAGCCTGCTAATGCGCTGTGCGGAAAACCTTCTGATCTCTTTTTATACGCGCCGCGTATTCGTCTACGACCTTCCATACGTGTATAAAAACATATACCTATATATATACATATTTCGTCACCGCGTTTATAGGCATTAGCCGAAGAAAGGAATATAAATTTTTTAAAATTCATTACTGCATAATTTATGAGGTATACGTTATAAATGAACATTACACTTATATATACACCTCTCTCTCTCTCTCTCATTCTCGTCGCTGTAAAAACTCGCTTTTTATTAAGCACGCAATAAAAACGTTCTAAAATATATACGTACACGTATTTATATATATATACGATTCTACAATTTCATCGTATCCTCATTATGCTACAATAAATTATTCCAAGAAACACATAATAAAGTGCAAACGCCTGAAAGCAGCCGTAAAATCGCTCATATCACGAGTCACGAAATACCAATCATAAAAATATATTTTCCCCTCTACACATATACATATATAACAACACACACGCACACGTACACAGCACCGACGAAAGATTCACAACCCATCTGATACTACAAATCCTCAGCAATCATTATATTCCACTTTAATCAACTGACCACCACATACCTACATATATGTATATACATTATACACGTTATTCTCGCACCTATCGACAGTCTCACTCAACCTGCGAACCATCTCTTTGTCTGTACCTATACATATATACATCGTTCATATATGGGCGGACCGGTATTGCCTTTATCCAGCCGTAAAATATGCCAGCATTGCTGCTCTCTCTCTCTCTCTCTCGCCGCATGGACAATATAAACGCACACCACCGCTTGTCCGATAGCCTGCAGTGTAAGGGCGGGGTTGTGTCGTTCTCGTATATAGTCGAGGTATTCGCGCACGTGGCGATTTCTATACTGGACTACCGTGTACACACACACCACGGGCCTGTATATATATATACACCTTGTCCCTGATTTTTCGGGATTCCTTTAGGTGGGGAGAAGATTGGCAAGCGATAACGTGGTGGTTAGGAAATTTGTCGTGTGCTGTTGAAGAATGGGAGATTGTTATACTAGTGCACATGTGAGAGAGGGGTTTTAGAGAGATTATATGTAGTGGTATGTGGTAGAGTGGAATGTTGTAGTGGTTACATAATGTTTGCAAAATATTGTGGTCTTTGGTGACCGACTATACTTTAGTGCTTGACAAATAGTATAAAATGTGAGGTAGCACAAATTACTTCCATATACACACTGATTGGGAAAAATCCTCGGTAGACCTTGAATACCAGTAGACCCGAACGTTAATTTCAGCAGTGAATAGAACCGCCATTCACGCCGCCCTAACCCTGGTATCGTCATAAATCCAGCAGGTCCATCGTCTGTGGCCGTCATTGACAAGCGTGTATAGAAAACAACGACGAGCAGCTCTACTATACCAATGAAATTCCCTTCGCGCTTAATTTATCTCACACGCGCACACACGCTATATACTCACCTCTTCGCATACATTATACCTTCTCTCTCCCTCGACAAAAAAGCCGCTGCTGGCTTGGAAAAGAACCCGATCAGCAGTAAAGTCTCGTCTCGCTACGGCGTGTTTACAATCCTCGTGGAATTAGTTCTCCCTCTCTCTCTATATATATATATATACACCTACCACGTCTCGTAGTGATTAACGCCCGGTTGACGCGAGCGTGCACGGGCGACTCATCGCAAATCGAGCAGAAAGATCGTCAAGGGGTCAGCTTCTCTCTTTCTCTCGGTTGTTGTTGTTGTTGTTAGTTCGAGCTCGAGTTGGTCCTCAACGAGGCGACGTCCTCGTCGTCGTCGTCACGACGATCGAACCTTAACGAGCCTTGACGAAGCCCCTTTATTCTCTCTCTTACTATAGACTATTCTCGAGATCTTGAGAGAACACCTAGCGACTCCTCTTCTCAACGCGATCATGCGCGTTCACTACTACTCGTCTCTGGAGTAGTGGCCAGAGAGAGAGAGGATGATCGTCGTTAATGAACTTTACGCTCGCGTGACCCTTGAGAGAAGGGGGGGAGGAGGAGGAGTATATATGAGGAATTAGCGGGTGAGACTTGGCGTGAAGGTGATGGCGATAATTTGTGAAATTCCAGCGGTGCGGTAGCTTGTTGCTGTTGTTGTCGTTGTTTTCCCCACTGTGATTGCGATGATTGCTCCCGCGGACGACGAGGGATTAGTGCCTCGGCGGTTGTTGCGACATTTCGAGTTGGGATACGTTGCGGTTGAAACGGTGCGCTAACGACCCGAAGGATCCCGAATGTGTATGATTATGCGTATCTCTCTCTCTCTGTAGTTCAATGGCATGTAGAGATGGAATGCGAAAATTGTAGAATAGTTTTTTTTAAGGTTGAACAAATTAAATAATATAATTCATAGGTTCTTTATATTTGAAATATTTTAATGTAATTATATGAGGTATAATATTTCAAAATACATTTAAATATACCGTTTAAAGAAAAAGAAAAAATGATAATCAATTATATACGAAATAATTAAATCAGTCTAACCAAACGTCGTGATCATGATTGTTACAGGTGAACGAGGCGTCGACGAGCCACAGTAGCAGCAGCGATCGGGCTCTCACCCAGCGACATCATCGGTGAGTCTCATTCTTCATTCTCTGATCCTCGTGCAAACGCTCTCTCCTCCCATTTCTCTGGCGAATTCTCTTTCACCAAGTCATCGGGGCCCAATTAAATTTTTTTCTTTCTCTTCCCTCTACGTCGCCCTTCCTCCATACGCAACCAATTAGGCTCTGTAAGTTTCGGCAGCAGCAGCAGCAGCACCGCAAAATGAATGAGGACAGTAGCTGTGTGCTGCAGCAGCGCGTTGAATTAGCATTGGTCTTTCTCTCTTTCTCTTCAGTGTAATTCAGCCTAATTAAGGCGTGAAACGGCGCTCTGACCGATCGTTTATGGATGAGAGACAGAGAGGAGAATGTCGTCATTAAAGAATACGAATGGGTTCGTCTTTTTTTCTTTTATCGTCGTTTAAAGGTCGTGTTTGTTTTATTGGTTATAACGCTGAGATTTCAGTATGATTTCATCGGTGTGCACTGCCGCGCGTCTTCGTAAAACGGAAACGACAAATTTGCATGAATTCCCGCAGCTCTTTATACATATATAAGATTAAAATTCTCTTTTCTCACAAACGATAAAAAAATTTTTATATATACTCGCGCGCGCCTCGCAGCAAAAACCTCTTATATCGCTTATAAACTCACTCTCTTATATATACTCGAGCTTATAACCTCGACACTTTTATGCCTAAAATCAAGCGCGCCGTTTTCAAAAGGAGTACAGTTATAGTCGCCGCGAAACCGAACCGCCACACCACTTAAACTGTACACACATACCTCGTCGGTATATATATTAGGAATTTCCTGTTATACCCACACATTACAATCTTCGTGTCGCATTCAATATATATACACCTATACGAAATCGCACGCGCGTGTGCGCCTCGATAAAAGCGAAAAACCTTTTCGGCAGAGAAAAAGAATCATCCTGTTTATATGCGCGCGAGCGACGAAATCCGCAATAATCGCTTGTCACGTGTACGTGTGTGTGTGTAAAGCCAAAGCCGATTCTCGGCGCACGCGACTATATAGCGGATGAAATCTGCCGCAGGTGATGCGGGACGACGACTTTTGTGTATATGTGTTGGGGTAAAAGAGCACGAGGAATTCGATACTCAGCTGGCTTTTTGGCCCGTCGCTCGTATTCTTAACGGTTCGGATTTCCAATTTGAATAATTACATTAACTTCGTGGTACGAGGAGAATTCGAAACAGTATTTAAAAATATGTATATACTTTATTCGTAGCTGAATGAGTAAGACGTCGATAAACCGCGGTTAAGTCCCTGTTTCGTTGCGTACATATATAAGTATATACCGAGAGACAAAGGAACCTATCAATTCATAAAATATAAGAGAGCGCGGCAAAAACAACACCGCCTTTGCACTTATTCCGCTTCTTCTTTTTTCACGTATACATATATATACTAACCCTGAAGATTTAAGTTTCACGATGCGAAATCGCGCTCTCGAGTTACGGGATCGGAGGACAAAGGGGGTCCCCCCCCCCTCGCGCTTACGGTATACCCGAACCGATCGTCATTTTCCATTTTTCCCCTCGATTCGGGGCCGCGCATATATACCGCGAGAGAGCGTTGTGCTTTTATTACAGGCTATGTGGGGGCGACCTTTTTTTGAAATTGATGCGCACAGCTGGTATATACACCGCGGCCGCGACAATTATAGGTGTAATCTATTATTCGCGATATAATCGTGCCGACCCGATTTCGAGAGAGCAAGAGGATGCGGAGGTACACGCGTTTGCGCGCGAAGCGGCGTTGTATATGTATGTGTATAGGGACGTTGAACTCTATAGTAGTAGTTTATTGCTGAAATCGATAGTCGCGGAGACGACGAAGGTATGTGTTTTCGTGAAATGACACGGCGGTTCTACTGTACACCTGTGTCTATGTGTGTGTGTGTGTATATGATTAATTTTAAGATGCTATATACCTGGAGATATAGAGTTGCAGGTGTTATTGGTTTCGAGGTCTACTTTTTATATCGATGAATATATAAATATATATTTTTGGAAGGAATTAGGTATATACGATTGATATGTATATATAAGGTTATGTAACGGTATAGTATAGAGTGCGGAGACGAGACAGCATCGACCGACGATCGATGAATTTTAAAATTAAGAGGGTACAAAAATACATCCGTTCGAGAGATGTATCACGTGAAAGCAGCGAGTATACGACGCGCCGCGTAATGTGTGTCAGTGGGGTCTCAGGATGACTTTATACTCGCGCCGCCTTAAACTATATATACATATACACACATACATTGGAATAGAACAGGTGCCACGATGCGGCTAAAATACGCGCAGCCTCGATTCCACGCAGAGAGAAAGAGAGAGAGAGAGTATATAGCGTTAATTATACCGAGCTATTTTCGACGGTAATTTTCCACGTAATTGCGCCACGGTAGCTTTTGTAGCTTACTTACTCGACTTTTCGAATTATCTATATCCTATAGTACACGTGTTATCGAGTATATCTCTATACGTTATCCGCTATATATACGTTCTAATTAAGCCGAGAGAGAGAGAGAGAGAGAGAGGAGATAACAGATGCATTTCAAGGGCTTTAAACTGTTCGTTGCCTGTTTTTTTTCGTTGTCCCCTTTAATAACAGGTGGAAAAAATGTATCGGATAGCTCATATATATATATGTGTTTCCGCTTACACTCATATACGCGCACGCGTGTGTGTGTGATTATATACCGGGAAACCTTTTAGTCTGATTATTTCTCTGTATAACTGTGCGTGTCATCATCCTGTTTTTCAGGCAGAGCCGTCGAGTACATGCTACCGCGCGCGTCCATTGGGAGTATATATCGTTCGCCGGTATCCACACACACACACACACACACACATAGATATCTATACAATGACACGGTTTTTTTTCCTTCGATTTCGCACTGAGTCCCTCGACGCTCAGCGATTATCGAGAGGAGAGGAAAAAAGTTTCATTAGCGCTATTACTTATATACACCATTGTCCAAACATTCACGCGCTCATTCGCGTTAAATTACGCCCATTTATATGCCCCTTTATCGAGCGACCAAAAAAAAAAGAAAGAATAATAAAAAGAATCGAGATAAATTCTCGGTAAATTAAATACACACACACACACACATACACACAGCACAATTGAAAGAGGCGCCGCACTGCCTGCAAAAGCACCGCCATGCGTATATATATAGAGAACAAACACAGCGTACAGTCGGCGCGAGCGCGATTCAATTAACCGTCGAATATAATCCCGCATATATACACACACACCTCCTCGGCATTCAATAAACCGCTGACCCAATGGGCCATCCTTCGTAAATCACCTCTGTTCTCTCACACACACACATACACGTACCGGAATCTCCCTTTTTCTCTCTCTCTCTCTCTCGCCACGATAATAATCCTCTTCGCGCGCGCTAAAAGTGAGACAGACGCGCGTGTGTATATACACACACGCGGGGCATATGGAAACGCGCGACCGTATAAATTGGTCGCCCGAGGGGATGGGCAACCGCGAGAGAGAGAGAGAAAGACGCGGACTTATGGGAATTGTTTCTCTCTTCGTCTCTCTCTCTCTCTCTTTCGCTCATCCCGCGCGCGCGCGCCGATGAGAATATGACCCCGCGCGCGTGCACTTGCGGCTTGCTTGCTCGCTCGCTCGCCTATCCCTCACCTATACACATACATACATATATATATATACACACACGGGCACAAGCAGCGTCGTGAGTCCCTCGGTTGCTCACTACTCGCGTATATATATACATATACAGTCAGTGCGGGAGTACCGCAAGGGTCAATCCTCGCACTCACTCTCTCTCCCCCCTCCCCTCTCCTCCTATTATTGCAAGACACGGCCCCGCACGTATAGCCCCTGTCTCCTCCTAGTCGTCGTCCTCCTCGTCGTATAGTCGTCGCCTTCGCAGCAGCAGCAGCAGCAGCAGCAGCAGCAGCAGCAAGAGATGCTACATAACGGAGAGAGACCGCGCCGCCGCCGCACTCTATACTCGCGCGTGGAATTTGTCTGGTATATATATATATATATATATATATATACATGCGAGGAGTGTAGGCGCGATGCCGATCTGCTTGCAGGGGTATATATTGGGGTCGCAGCTATAAAGAGCTTCGCGAGGAGAGCAAGAGAGGAGAGTGCACACCAAAGCGACGTGACTTTGGCTGATTGTTTCGGTGTTGCTGCTGCTGCTCCTCTCGCGAGAGCGTGAGCTTTTTGTAGGTAAGAGAGGAGTGCAGCAGCAGTGAGATGCTATCGCACGTTGGAGAGATGTTGATTGCCAGGCGCATTTGGCGCGGACCGTGCATTAACCTACATAGGGGGAGGATTCGCGCGCGCGCGGCACGCTTTTTTAGGTGAGAGAAGAGAGGAGAGTAATAAATTCGAAGGGACTTCTTTATTTCTTTATTTGCTCGGGTTTCGGAGCGAACGAGCAAGCGTGTAAGTGTGTCGGGAGTAATGAAGAAGCGCGAGAAAGTTCGGATTGTACAGGGGGGAAGCCCCCATTGTTTTTATATATATATATATTGTATACATTTTTTTCGATGAGTTATATGCTGAAATTTTTTTATGTATATATATGTGTATAAGGATAGGGCGTTAACAAGTTCAAGAGGTGAAGAGATGCATAAAAAGTCGAAACTGTAATCCTCTCTTTCTCTCTCTCTCTCTCGACAAAGTATCCATAGCGTTGCACGGTTATCCCGTTAAGGCTGTTTCTCTAACGCGTATATATATACACACACTCATATATACTCAACCTCCTCACCGAGTGATAATATAATTTAATTCTTATTATTCTCCCATTGCTCGCGTGTAAAACGAGTAGTGTAATGCATATAGCCTCGCATACGCGCGCGCACAAAAACCGTTCTAAATCATCCGAAACACGCGCGCACGCCTGTATAACACTTATAGCCGTTAAAAAGTAACCGTTCCCCCCATATAAATATATATACACACGAATATTACCCCTCTTCTGTGGTCCATCCTATATACCATCTTCTATTATATACATATATATATATATATATATATATATATATATACATCGGCGCGCATATACACGTACCACGCGTCTCTAATTGAGTAGGCATTTAAAGAACTCATTAGGCCTTATACTCGCTCGTATATGAGGCGCATCAAAAGATTCGACGTGTATACGCGTGTATGTATACTATATACACGCGCGCCCATTCACGTCGGAATAAATCTCCCCCGCGCGCGCGCGCGATCCTCTCGTAAAACGCGCGTATGTACCACGTACGTACATATGAAGTATACTATATATATATACATACGTAGCGCGTCTAGGAGTGGCGTATGTAAGAGAATCCGAGATGAAGAAGAAGAAGACGAGCCGCGAGATAAATAATGCCCAGCGATTAGCGATTTATTCGGATTCTTAATGGGCCGCTTTGCGCGTATGGGGCGCGTCTCTCTCTCTCTTCACTCGATAGCATGCATGCACTCGAGAGAGAGAGAGAGAGGTGCGACAAAGAAAAAGCACACCGTGGCCTCGGTACCGTTACCTCCTCGACGCCATAGCGAACGCCGCGCGCACGCTTTAATGGGCGACTCTTAACCCCCTCGAGTATGTATGTATATATATATACACACATGTATATGTATGCACGTAAGTACGTACCCCCTTTCCGCGCGACGAGTCGTGGGAGAATCGACGGGGGAGAGGACGTTACGTAGTTTTTCGCGTACGCGTTTTTTATTCTTTTTTACAGGAGAAGATAATACATACCGCGTATCTATATACATATATAGAAGTATGTGCGTGTATAAATTTTGTCAGAACGAAGAAGAGGAGGGGAGGTTTTATGGATGCATAGTTTTATATAAGCGCGCGGAGGTGTAATAAAGTTCGGCGGGGAATGCAAGTGTGTGTGTGTGTAATAGTAATTGTCTGGGGAAATTTTCGCCACGACGACGACGCGCTGCGGGAGGGAGGACGACGACGCGAGACGAGGTATGCGGCAATTAGTGGTTTATTATTATACGCCGCATCAGAGACAGTATGGATTTTACTCGACGAGAGCTGAGATGTCTGTTGTAACCCCGGCGGTATATGTATACAATTATAATATATATATAGCACAACGAAGAGTTCGATGTACCGTGAATTTGATTTTATCTTTATATAATGCGTGTTATAAATTCAATAGGTCACCGACACGTTGTTTCGCATCTACATATATATATCGACGCGTGAAAGAATTAGTCCCATTTATACATATATATATATATAACAGCTTGCAAATAACCAATCATCCACTTCCCATTGTCCACGCGATGAAATGCAAAAAGAAATCGACACACGCGCGTGCGCGTTTAAAATTCAATTAAACCGCAGCGGAGTAACGCGCCGCTTTGCGCTCTCTACTCTCTATCTGCCTAGGGAATCTTCTCTCTCTCTCTCTCTCTCTCTCTAGTCGCCAACGGCCGCTATACGGCGGCGAAAATCGCTCGCAGCGATACGTACCCATAACTCACGCTGGGGCCACCACCACCACCACCAACACTCGCACATATATCTACATACATACATACGTACTATACAGAGAGAGAGAGAGAGAGGATCGGCGAGTTAAATTGCGTCGCGCCGTGTGCTCTCTCTCTCTAGTTCTCCACGTGCATCCTTATACGTTGGTGTAGATATATATATATACATACACATACATCGCTGTGGGCAGAGTCACGCTCTTTCTCGAGTAACGGATAAGCTCGCCCGAGGGGCTACCGTACACGCGTCTAGCTATATGGTATACATACGTATATATACACATATACATGTATACAACATGGTTATATATATATATATACAGCCGCGGTGACCTGCTAGCGCAATTCGCACATATCAATTTCCACGCTCCTGTCCTACATTCCCTCGCTATGTGTATGTATGTGAACCCCTCGGTATCTTCCTTTTTTTGCGTGAAAAGACAGCGCAGAGTAAGAGCATTTACGTATATATCGCCCTAGGTGGAAGATAATTTCTGAAAGAGAGAGAGAGAGAAGGGGGGAGATATTTTCCACGGCCTTTTCGGTTTGGTTTCGCGTGGTTCACGTATATGTAGGTATATGGTATTGCCGGGGTTTTTTTTTAGATACTGTATAGTGTATGGTATGCGCGCGATGGGAGCGTGTATAAGGAGATGGATAATGGGCGTACGTGTGAGAGATGTTCTTCTTGCGATGCATTCCGAGAGCGTATGGTGAGGTCGCGTTCGCGGTGTATATACGGTGTCTCTCTTTCTCTCTCTCTCTACACTTGCGTGGATTAGCGGGGCGGATGCCAGACATATACGAGTGATTTGTGTCATGAGAGAAATGGAGGAGTGTCGTTGCTGCGGTATTGCTGTGTTGGTTTTCGCAGGGTTGGGAAATGTAATCAATTTCTTACGTAAGTGTAATCATTTTCGTATGGTATTTTTTTTACGTGATTCGAGAAATTGACGGTTATTGGTACTAACGAAATTATAATTTTATATATAGGAATTTTAATTAGAAAAATGATAAAAGAGATTATATTATAATACCTAAAGATACAACTGAGGCCATTGTCACTGTTCCAGAAATAAAATTCACTCTCTTTCTTTCCAAACGACCTTTTATACTATAAACCACCCGCGCACACTATCTCTCTCTCTTTTCTCCTTTCGATTCCCCGAACGAGTAGAGAGACCGCCAATGGTAACACCTCCGGCACTTAATCACCCATCAAAACCTCTTTCCCTCCCTCTTATACATATATATCCCACACGATTTTCAATTTGCGAATCCCAGGAACGACCCGCGGCCTCTAATCTCTCTCAAAACACCGCCGTCGCCCATACTACAATAAAAAAATAAAAAGAAACACCTATACACATACACACAATGGACGAAAACAAAACCTGTCCCGACTGCTTTATCCGTGCATAAATAATCCAAGGGAGGAGGAGGATAGTCGCCAAGAGAGGATTCAGCATCAGCTGCAGCAGTAACCGCGTTGAAAAGCAACGATCCATCATTCGACAGTGTGTGTGTACGGTGGTGGTAGGTCGGTCTCCCCCTCCCCCAGCCATGCGCAGGCATATATAATCGGCACCGATCAGTCGCGCGTGAATTGGGCGGATGCGACCGGGCTTATCATGTCCGGGAGAAGAGAGAGGGAGAGGGAGAGAGAGAGTGAGAGAGATTTGTGGGTTGTGGGTGCGCGCGCGTCTTTGGCGGCGAGTCGGGGGGCATTGCACGAGAGGAGAGAGCGAGTTACGTGATTAGTGGAGGCTTTCGGGGTTTATGGAGCTGCCTGAGGTTTATGGTTATGGCTGCTGCCGCCGCTGCCGCCGCTGCTGCCTCCGCCGTCGTGCGGCGAGACGAAATTTAGCGAGGTAGTAGAGTAGGTGCCAAAATGCGTCTCGTGTATCCAAGAATAAAAAGGTGATAGTGATGTGCTTTATCGCATGGACAAGATTTTTTAATTATATATATTCGTTATCATCGCGGGTATAATAGAATGGTAAATCTTATGAGTAGCGATAGATTATAATACTTTTATCTAGACTGCCAAAAGTTCTTTGAAAAACTAAATTCATATATCCTCACGCGGCAGATTAGACCCACACATACACATACACAAACTACGGTTGTATTATATTCCGTATATATACCCGCCGCTACGCGCGACTGAATGGATAGATAAATAGGTACCGTATAGAGCGGAGAGAATCCTAGCTGGGATGTCAGGTCGCGTCGTCCCCTCTCTCTCTCTCTCTCCACTCCTAGTAGGGATGAAGAAGGCGCGCGGACGCCAACATTTTGTATATATATACACACGTATATAGATATATATTACGCGCAAAGACGTGCACACAGCACTCAATATATATACCGCGGCAGTGTGTATGTGTGTGTGCGCCGAGACGATGGATCCCCGGGAAACAATGGGGCCGCTCTTCGTCTTTGTCTTTCTCTCTCTCTCTCTCTCTCTCTCTCTTGGTCTCTAATCGGAAGTGAGTCTTGTTAGCTTAATGCGTAACTGTACACGGCGAACGGCTAATTTCGCGGTGCCCTATCGCCGCCGCATCGGCTCGGCTCTGTGTATCGAGACAGTATTAAATTTTATCCCTTCCTCTTTGCCGCGCTCACTTATATACATGTTTGTATGTGGGTATGTATGTATATCTATATATATATATATATAGAGGAATCGCGTTCATCCTGCGAGCGGGTAATTTTCTGCGTCCTTGCCCCTCGCGTAGATTATATGATGATGATGATCATCCTATATATGCCCGCATGTGTTCTCTTTTTTTTGGTTCTTGGTCAAGTACACGTTGTATTGGCCGTTTGAGAAAAGCTTTATTAAGAGGTGGAAACTCACGTGGACAGGAAATTATTCGGTGCGATGTATATAGGTTTTGTATTAAGATTTACGTAAGAATCATCTCGACACACACGTTGATGGTTTTATTTCGTAGATATATATATTTTATATAGCTCGAGCGCGCGTGAGTTATTTTATATAACGATTTACCTTATCCGGGTTAAAGTCTTTATTTTTCTTCCCCCATTTCATCGAGGGCATATATACTTTAAATTCAAATTAAATCAGCCGCCTGTGCTTATATATTACGCGCGCGGAGGAGAAATCCGTATAATTGAATTGTATTCGTTATTATTTCAGCGCACCGGCGATAGGGAAATTTCAAGCGCATATATACACAAATACATAATGCTCGACAATTTTCCTTTCACAAAATATATACGAGAGGTGAAAAACTATACTATGCGCGACCATGTTTTTGCAAAATATATATACACGCGCTGCGTCAGCTCTCTAATGAAGCAAATTGAATAAATCCATATTTATCCTGTATATAACATTGTAGGAACGCAAATCACATCGTACGTGGAACGAAGGCGATAGTAGCCCCCATTGAAATGAGATTGAAAGCGTCGAAAATCAGCGCCCGCGCACTCACGGTAGTTCGAGAATAAGAACTGCTGCTGCTGCTCATGCCCCACGGGAACGCTATTATATACATACGTATACACCCGGCCGTGAAAGTCTTACGCGTGTATATATATAACGAACGACTCTCGCCTATCGTTCATGCATCGATCGCGCATACTCGAGACTAGTTTATCGCGCTGTAATTTTAACAGAGAATATTATACGCGTAGCAGCGATATTGTGTCGCCACGCGCGAAGAGAATTTTATATACATATATATGTCGTGAAATTGCTATAGCGAATGTGTATATATATAAATGAAATTTTGCTTATATGGTATGCATATATGCGTGTATTATTATTGTAATAAGAAAAGGGGTATATAGAGGAAGCTGTTAAATTTCGTGATATATACGCGCAGTAAAGTTTCGCACTTACGGCTGGTTGATAATGATGCTGTATTAGCGCACCGCTTGTATGAAAGAGACGTTTTTTTTCTTTGCACAAAAGTCGAGGAGAGTTTTAGCACACACACGTACTGTGCGTGCGAGGTCGACGGATACATTGTATATATGAAAATCTATTGCCAAGGGGATTGTAATTTCAGCCTCTCTCTCTATGACCACCTCTCAAAGCATTGTGTCGAGATCAGAGTCGAATTATTACTGAAAATATATTGTTATATTCGGCGCATAATAATAATAATAATAATTCGACGTGCTGGCATCAGGCGTGGAATTTTCACTGTACGAGTGCGTGCCTGTGTGCTGATGTGAAATAACACATACATTCAGGGAATGAGGTAGGCTATGCTGCAGCGCGTGGAGTATTTTTCGGATAAAATCGTTGAAATGGCCCTCGATAAAGTTCGTTAGAGCGGTGGGGAGGGAGGTCGGGGATGATCTTTTATATCGACTCGCGCGCGCGTGCGAACGCTTTATTTATAGAAAGTTCCATTAACGCGCTCACCGTTTTCGGCCTATAAACTAAAACCACTTTGAATGCAGATTTCGCAGCTTTTGCAAAATAAACGATAAAGAGGTGTATGTGTGTGTATATATATAGGCATCAATAGCAGCGCGGCGCTGGCCTTCCATCAACGAAATGTATCCGCAAAAACCAACAATTCCTAAATTACCATATATACGCACACACGCACGCACACGCATAAGCGTATAATATAACTCTTCGTTCTCGCATACCTTTATATATATACATATAGGCACGAGTAAATCCATCGTAACTTCGCGTCATCGCTCTATCCCTCTAACGCATTATACCATCATTGCCTTTTTTACGCGGCGCTCGCGCGCGAATTCTTCCGAGCATTGTATGGAAAATTTCGTTAAACGCGCGCGCGCGTATGCCGAGAAGCCATTATACGTCCATCCACAGAGCCATAACTATACAACGAAAGAGAGAGAGAGAGAGAGAGAGGGAAAGATGTGTGGGATTGATCCCGGCTGATTGCCGCGGTTATGTGCACGACGACGACGACGACGAGGAGCGAGCGAGGACCGTGTGTGTGCGCGCGCTTATGGGTTTATCGCTTTTTCTTCCGTGAAAATAAATCTCTCCGCGCATGGCTCGAGTGAAAGAGAAAGAGTAAGAGAGAGAGAGAGAGAGGGTATTTACAGGTGGAAATTGATTGGGATTGATGGATTGGTTTGAGGATTTAGCGGTTTTTCAAAATTGATTACTTTCTAATGGTCGCTGTTGTTCTCGGTGTTTTTATTTAATATATATTTTTTAATCGAATACTCGCGTGAAAAGAGAAATATATATATATATTACTTTCAGAGGGTATGTGTATATGATTAATGGTTAATTGTCTCCGTTTATCCTTGATTGATTAAAACTGTTATTTCAAGTACCGAGTAACACTTAAGAAAAAAAATACGTATACCTTTGTATACTATACAAAAACTATCAATTCATAGAACAATACACATCCCTGAAATATGACTCCAATCGGCCATTATTAATTACATTCCATATATTCATAAAACTGTTATATACTGCGCGTGCTCCCCCCTTAATAATCAATCCTCGCGCAGCCTTTTATCACACGCGTCGTTAAATCAACAACCTCAGTGCCGGTGTTTTGTATTCCTCATAATTAGAAAAGTCAAAGGCGCGCATCTTCTTATACGTATATGCATGCGCACACACCCCCCTGTGCAATTAATTCAAATTTACGTCCGTCGCGACGAAATAATTATACCTATAGCGCACAATGCCGCAGCGAATCGCCAATCAGCATTAATTAACCAATTCGCCGTGTGATTCATCGCTTTCTCTCTCTCTCCCTTAAAATGAAAAAAAAGACATATTCTCTATATATACGTATACATTATAACCGAGCTAAGGTGTGCGCATCTTCAAAAAGAAACAATGCGATATACGCCGGCTCTCGTATACATGTGTGGGTGCGTCTATATATACGTATATATGCACATACACATACTCAGGCAGTGGCTCGCAGCTTCATTCCTCGCGTGACCCGTGACGATCTCCACTCTCTGCGAGCAATCTCTTCTCTCTCTCTTTCTCTTTCTCTCGTGTTCCTTTCCTCTCTGTCTTCTCTCTCTCGCGATGTTCGCGGTGACTGCAGTTTCGTTTTTTCGTCGTCGACGACGTGACTCTCTTCTCTCTCTTTCTCTTTGTTTATAAAAAAAACCAAGCCAGCCAGCCAGCCGCGGCGTGTTGCAGGCGTCGAACGAAATCGTGATGTAACGTTAAATATACGAGGCGCGCGCTTGCGCCGCGCGAGAGCACAGAGGGACGCCGTGTGGCGTTTGAAAGTGAGTTTGAGAGAAGAAAGGAAAAGATGGATGCTTTTTGTCCGCGTACTTTAAGTGTGTGTATATATATATAGACGTTGGAACAATGCGATTTATCGGGTATATATATATACGCGTGTGTGAGGTTATAGGTATGCGTGGGTGTGTGTGTGTGTATGTGTGTTTGGTATACTGATGGTGTATATTGGTATGATGAATTTCTTAAGTGTTTGGTAATTAGAGAAAGAAGAGGCGGGTGGGAAACACAATAATGCGGTTTGTTTTGCTCACAAATCGGTGTGTATAATAGATAACGTGGTTTTAGAAAATTTCGTGTCTATATAATAGTTTGGTCTATACACACTCGGGAGAATTTTTATATTCGGAAAATTTCGCTGAAACCGAATAACCTGTAATTTGCGTCTCAAGTGCGCACATACACACGCATTATACACAACGTGTGTAAATTCACACCATATTAAATGCGGTCGACACTTTGCTCGTTATAACGCGTTCTCGCGTATCGTGTCATTAAATCGAAGCACACGTGTTTTATTTAAAAAATTCCTGAAAATTCAGACCTGTATTTATACATTAAAAAAAAAAAAGATAAAAATGACCACTTCAAATTACATTTGATGCCCTTCTATATACCGAAACCAGAATATGCACATACGTACATTACGTGCGCGTGCACTTCTATATATATATACACACTCATCGCATCAGTTCGCTTGCACTGAGCTCCGCTGAAACGCCAAAAATACGTTATCTAATCCAACCGATCTTCCCTTTCACCACCGTCTCCATCTACTTACTTCAGCAAAACTAGCAGCAGCAGCAGCGACTACTGCACCTCCGTATACCAAGGAAAAGAGGAGGGAGATTAAAAAAAAGAAAAACCCGCGAAGTGATTTCACATCGTGAAGACCGATCGTTTCGTTCGTTCACTGCAGGCGTGCGCGCGCGAGAGAGCAAAATCGAAGTAATGAAGCAAGCGCTACTACGACGACGAGATGGCATTTAAATGCGCCACTATGGCGCGCGATATATCGCGTGAATACATTTTTCCAAGGGAGATCGTTGCCGTGGATATATTTCGAAAGTCATCGACGACGACGACGACGACACGATGCGGTCTACAGGTGATGGATGATCGACGACGACGACGACGACTGTACTGCGGGTATATATGACGAGCGAGAATTCGGCTTTTTATGTAACCGATATGCCGTTGCTCTTGGATGCTTGTCGAGTTGGTAATTGTTAGGATATTGCAGTGTACACTTTGGTGATATATATGTTTGTTTGTTTGATCGCAGCGATGATTTGTTATGTTATGACGTTAATAGACTTTTTTCCAAAAGTTTTTTTTACCGTACTTAACCAAAATACGTTGTAACACATATACAACAACGACAATGACGCGAGTTTCAAAAGCCGCGCGTTTAGCAATGCTTCACACCAACCAAGCGATGCATTAGGCATCAATCGAGGTATATATATAAGCACATACTTTAAAGTAGTTACAGCCTAGTTAGGCCAGCCACTTCTCCGTCCTCATTACATTACGAACCATTAACCAAATTCCAATTAACACTGCACATATATATATATATATATATATATACAACTCCTTGTACACATTACCCAATTCTCAAGCAATACATATTCCACGCTTTTACCTGCATATCATATATATACGTATACGACAAAAGCCAAGCGCGCAGACAGGTGCCCCCGCAGCGACGGCAGCAGCAGCAGCCAACTCTTGCGTCATAGAGATCGCTTTCGGCTCTCTCTCTCTCTCTCTCTCTCTCGCTCACCCTGCTTGCATGTATATGCATGCGCACGCGAAGATCGTATATAGCATCAATGGTTTACTGGTGGTATATATATATATATATCTCTCTCACGTGTATGTACACATAGTCTTCCTCAAGAGATCGTGATTTGCATCGCGCATATATACGCGCGTTGGTATGAACTTTCGATATATAGCGAACAATGCGGAGAAAGGCGACGTTTGGTTCTTTTCGTCTTTGGGTCTTATATTCACTCGTGAGGAGAGAGAGAAAGAGGGAGAGAGAGATTCGCGGTGAGTTATCGATTCGACGGCCGATTAGCTGGATTATACATCACGAGGGAGAGCGTCGTCGTCGTCTTCGTGTTATAAGTGAGATGCGCTTAATTGTGCGGCAGCGAACCTAGCAATTGAATTGAATGGAGCGTGTCGTCGAGTGTTTGTGGAGCGAAGGCGTATACGCGCGTTATAACGACTCGTTAATTTCGTAACTATCTGTGGCTCTTTTTCAATGGATCGCGGTTATATCGTTGTTTTGAAATGACGACAACGAAGGTTTTGTGTACAATGAGGAAAGATGATGTGTGCGCAGTGTGTTTTGATTCGATAAATGTTGGAGATATATGTCAGGTTGGATAATTAGAGGGATTGGGTGATATATTTATACCGAAGGCTTTTTAGCTACATACACATAGAGGAGGATAAAGGAAAATTCATCATTACCGCGTAGGTGTGATGATGTATGGCTATACAATGAATATATACACACAGCGAAGATCTTCGCGTATTGATTGCCTATTGATATTTTCGCTTAACTTCACGATCATGATCGTCTACGTCTTTAGCCGTTTGCATTATAATATGTCGGCGCGTCTCTATATAATTACTGTTTGTTATATTGACGATGCTGCATCCGCGATGAGGAATAAAATTCATCGCCTCCTCGTGTCGTGTTTTTTTTCTTTCTATCCAGTGTATGAAACTGCCATTTATAACCTACCATTATCCATTTAATGGGATTGTTTAGCGCTGTAAACGATTTCGTGTCGAAATACCTATATCGCAACGTATGTGTGTGTGTATATATACGCACAGAACCGCGCGTCCTTCCAATAAACCACCACCGACGATGATACATGTCCGAAGATGCTACATTTCACCTCGCAACCAGAGCAGCAGGTTGTCCGGCCTTGGGCTATAGACACTCTCGCCAGAAAACCACAGAAAACTCTCCTATACTCATCTTCTCTCTCTCTTTTAGTATATTTATAACTCCTCTTGCACATGATATGTAGCTACTATAACATCTCACGTGAATCGCCACATCAAGTTACGCAACGGGTCATACGATATATACCACAGCGAAGATGAGCAACTTGCAGTTTCTACTTGAAAGAATCAATGGAACAAAGTTTTGTGTATATACAACTCGCTTTATATACCAAACGATAAATTCCCTCGCGTATATATATATACGAGGAAGGCCGCGAAGAACAGATTGCCACGTTTGTTTCATAAATACACTAGAAATGAGCGAGGGACTACCCTTTTATATATACAAAGCATGATCCGTACACGCACGCATGCAACCGCCCGCGTATACAATAACGCGTATATGTATACCTTCGTATAGCATACACACGTACATACCTTGATTTACGACGTTAGGTTTGTTCTCTCCTACGTTCGTTGTCGATGCTTAGGAAATGATGCGCGCCGGCACAGGCTCGCGCGCGGGGAATAAACGCGGAAACAAGGAATATCCCTTATCGGTTGCGCGCCATCCTCTCTCTTTCTCCCTCTAACGGAATGGTACGCGCGCGCTCACATCCGTTTCGAACAATTCGCATTGGAGAGAGAGAGAAAGAGGGACTGTGGCCCGGAAAGAATTCAAGAGATAAGCGTATGTGTATGTGTGTGTGTGGACGTGGGATAGCTATAGAGAAAACGAGAGAATTTAAGGATATAGGAGAAATCGGGATTTCCTTTGCCGGATCAATAAGTAGCGGGCGCGATGGAGAGAGAGAGAGAGCTTGCGCGCATTAGCCTTTATCATTTTCGTTCATTGATTTTACAGCGAGCGGAAGCTCTGTACGCGCGCGTTGGAGGGTCGTGTAGATAAGACGACGATGGTGTGCTATAGAGTATATAGGTATGTATATTATAACGAGTATTGAGTTTAAATGGAGTTCGCGGCGGAGAGTCGTTGAATTTTGCGCTTCATTAGCCGCGGATTACGGCTTTGTGATTTAGTCGTGTTATACACCGTCATATAGCGTTTGCTGCTGTGCGAACGATCGCGTCGAGGAGCTGAGGCTATAATACCAATATCGCTTCCGATATTTCCCCACCTATATATATATATATATGTATATATAAGTGATAATCGAGAGAAGAGAGTTTCCCTAGTCGACCGTGTTATCTCGCTCTCACATTTCAATTAAAGCTTACTATACGCGAAACTTTATCACCCTGTAGCCAACCCACGGATATAAAAACTTCCTCGATACATATAAATACATATATACACGTATATATACATTTGTAAAAAAAAAGAAAAATCTCGCATTGCTGCACTTTCGTTCTCTCTCTCGGAACTGCAGCTGCGTAACGGAAAAGATAACCGACGTGTATACATATACAGCACTCTCGACTACGTAAATCAAAATCCACGTGCCTGCAACTGCGTGTATTATATATATACTGTACACACATTCGCGATCAGATATCACCCTTTGCTCAATATACAAAGCCTCTTCTCGACCGATAAGCCAGTAGAGGTGCTACTACTACTACTACTACTACTACTACTCTTCGCAGGTGCAACCAAAAGAGCGCATGAAACATTCATATACACCGCTACGGACACAACCATACTAGTAGAGGGCAACTCCCTCGCGCGCCACAGTTTACGTACTCTCCTCTCTCTCTATATATATACCTATATAACTACCCTGACTCTATCCTATATCCCTCTCTCTCCCTTTTTACTCCCATTGTTGTTACACGCGCGTAATAGAGCGTGTATACACACGCGCGCGCGCGGAGTTCGAATTTATAGAGTCGCCCCGTTACAACAGAAAACTCTCTCTCTCTCTCTCTCTCTTTCCGATAAATCTCCCACGCCGTATGCGCAAGCATGGAGGAGGAGGAGGAGGCAAACACATTTCTCGATGGGCACGTGCGCGCTCTCCTATAGGAGTATATACAAGAGGGTATATAAGGGGAGGAAAAGATATACCGAATTGAAAGAGAGAGGCTATACTGCTACTGTTGCTGCTGCTGCTGCTGCTAACGGTAGCGCACTACTATATATATATATAGTAGTCGCGCGATGGTTTGGTTTAGTATGCGCGATCGGTCGCACCGACAGGAAACACTCGCTCGCTCGCCGCTCGCATGCTCCGCGGTGGCTAGCTAGCTAGCTAGCTAGCTTGCAGTGCGCGCGCGCGCATTGTTACGCGGATTCTCGCTTATCGTGCGAAGAGAGCCTCTGCGCACGCCTGTGTATATATATATATATAGGAGGCCGCTTTGTCGTGAAGAAGGCAAGGGAAAGGAATTGCCGGTAGCCGCGGTTGTTGTGCTGCTGCTGCTGCTGTGCTGCTGGTGGTTGAATCTATAATTCCCCTCCCAAAGTGTCCCGTTAAATTGCAAGAGAGAGAGAGAGAGAGAGGTAGCGACCGTGGTGTGCGAGTGCCTGTATAGCGTGCACACGTCTTCGTTATGCGGATGTAAGCGCGTATAGTGGTGTGAGAGAGAGAGAGAGAGAGGGGTATGCACGGTCAGAAGTCACGAGCGAAGGGGTATTTTCTTATGGGAGCTGCCTCTGATGTGAGCTGTGATGGTGGTGTAGATGTATGTGTGTGTGTATGTATAAGGGGTTCGTTGAATGGTTTAGGTGATGCTTAGTTGAGACGATCGGTGGGAAGCGTGGTTGAAATTTTTCCTTTAATTATTTTAATTAGGATGAGACGTTTTGGACGTATTGGACAATATAATATCTTCTATATCGCAGCGTCTTTCTAAAACGAATTGTATACAGTAAATAAGAATTATTTCGTGTATTATTAACTGAGAATAAATAGAACTACCAATCAACTTACCCCCTCAAATTTGTTGACGACCCCCTATGTATATACCGCCAACGACAACAACAACAACAAAACCATCATAATCGTTATATGGTTAATTCGTAATTTCGTCCCTAACAATCGGCCTCGGCAGATCGTACACTGCCATCATCCCGTGAGGGGGAGGCAAAGAAAGAGAGAGGGAGGGAGAAGGAAGAAGACGGACAGCAGAGAGAGCGAGTATCGCCGGGAATTTTCGACCACCCATGCGCGCCTCAGGCCACTGACCTCCCGACTTCTCGTCGTCGTATCTGCGACGACCGCCACAGGGTCATCAATTATTTTTCCTCTCTCTCTCTCTCTCTTCAGCACGCGCGGATTATCAATGCCGCGCATACGGCAATGATATCGAGTTGCGCGATTTCACATGCAGTGTGCCGTAGCCGCCGTTGCATTGGATAATTTTAGGGATATATAAAGTCAAGGGTTGGTTAGTTATTCCTTCCTTTTTGTTATCTCTCTCTTTCTCTCTCTCTCTGCGGCTGGATAGTCTGTGATTTCAGTGGTGAACGCAGGGATGTGGGGAGATGAAAAATGCAGGTGGTTGTACTAATAAGGGAGTGTGCTGCGATGCGCCATAGTAGAGTTGATTCTATGGTTGCCAGGATGGGATATGGATTGAGAGATCGGGGAAATCGTGTAGGTGATAGTTAGATATGCCATGGTTAATATTTCTTCGCGTCGGCATGCGTATGTGTGTAATTTTGATTTGTTAATATTCACTTTCATATCTCGAGACATTAATTAATTCATTTTTCGTATTCTATTCTCCTACGTATTCTTCCACTTCTGAATCCTTCTTCGATTGAGACATTTCGTTATTAGCAATCATTTTTCCATCCCTACAACACACAGCGTACGGATAATTACCTACAAAACGTCTTCTCGCTTGGTCTCTCTCTCTCTTTCTCTAGTCGCTCGATGGCTTAATTAATTGTCCCATTAGAGAAGTTAATCTCTTTCTCTCTGGTCTCCTACCGTGCGCCGCATCCATATTCAGACGCGGCGGCCGCGCCTCTCGCTCATACTGTCATTTGTAAATATATATATATATCTAGGTAAGAGAACGTGCGAGGTCTAATCGTCAACGCATGTGGAAAAAGGAGAGGGGGTATAGAGATCGAGATGACTAATTATTTCTCGTTTCAACGACGGCTAATGAGCGTTCTATTGGTTTATCGCTGCTGTCTATTTTTCGCGAGGCGGAGCTGTCGCGAGAGCTGTGGTACTTGGTTGTTGATGAAACATGCTGATTTACACGCTGCGTTGTGGTTAAATGTGGATTGGTATGTATTGCTATTGAGAGAAAAGAGTATAATTGTACAGGTTTTTGAAATATTCAAATTCATCTGTAGTTAAATAATTGTTGTAAATTTATCAAATTACTTTGATAACATCTAAACACGATTATTTTCACTTTCAAAATCAGATCAAAACCATCCATAACAAAAACATATTTACACGCTACTCACAGCAGTTACAAATCTCTCACGCTTTCATTTTGATCCATCAAACATCTTACCAAGATCATTAATAAATTTCTTTTTATCCTACGCTCTAATCCAGTCATCCAGAAAAAAAACACTCGATCACTTTCATCTTCACTTCCCATCCACAGCTATAAGTAATCCAACCTCTCCATACTATATATACCAAACCAGCCACAAACCTCCATAGCAAAAAAAAAAAACATCGAAACCTCCTTCGAACCGTAACCACCACGTACACAGAGCTTATATATATATATATATATATATATATATATACCCGCAGAATAACGAATTACAAATTGCGCGCGTTGCAAGAGAGAAAATTTCCATCTCTATCCCTCCTGCGGAGGGGCGAGTTAACAACCGGATCGGCCAGACAGTGGTTACATTTAATTCCCATTTAAGATATCTACGCGCCGGCATCGGCGCGCCCTTCCCTCCCCCGCGCTGCTCTACCGCCATGCGTATCGTGATTTTTCCGCTCTTCAGCTTCCTCTCAGCCGATCGTCACGCCGATGAGCGCTCTCTAGAGTGTATTACAGAAAAAAAGATAGAGGGAATAGGCCGCAGGGGGTCTCCCTCTTCTGTGCCCTAAGGATATATAGAGACGAGACTTTGAGAGAAAAAAAAATCGAGCTAATTGTCGCTTCCGCTGCGCGTTAGGGCTGAAGTATGGGTTACACGCGTTGTGGATTGTGTATAGTGTGTTAGGTTGCTTGGGTATAGCAGATGAGGAATGAGATTGGTAGGGTTGAGAAGGGGAAAATATATAGGTTGGTATTGGAAGAAATGTTAATAATGTATGATATGCGTTTAGCCTTGTCTGACTGAGCCCGACTGTTTCTACTACTTGCAAAAGTAAGATATATGTATATGCTATAATGTTCTGTTTACTAATTTCAATTATTATTTTATTCTTCATAGACATTAATGCATTAACTATCAATTATACGAACGTATATAATACTCAAATGAAACTATATTGATAATTTACCATATATCCTCAAGCCCCACAAATATATACACGAATTTATAAAAAAATTTTCATTTTACTATACCAGAAAAACACAAAAGAACACCGAGAACCGCTCGTATCATATCATTAACCGCAACAAAGAATTTTCACATCTATTATATCCACGACTAATTAAATAACCTGTAAGCTCGCACGCGCGCGCGAGCGCAATCACTCCGTTCAGCTCTTCACTGACCAAGTCCATCTCTCTCTCTCTCTTTCTTACTCACACGCGCATGCAAGCACGATTGTCCCGATAAATTAACCGATTAGCATTTTCCACGAGGCCTAATTATAAGATACTCTCTCTCTCTCTCCACACTCTAAGGATTAGACTATAGCTCGCAAGTAAGAGCGAGAGAGAGAGCACGTGCACATAAAATATACTGCACGCGGCATGCACGCGCGATAGCCAAAGAAAAGAAGAGTCGTCTTATAATTCACAGGAAGATTAATCGAGAGCCGGGTACGTACAAACGAGGTGGTGGTGGTGGTGGTAGGCGGCTTATAAGCGCACGCGCACGCGCTCGCCCATTTGTATACAGGACGTTGGATCGCGAGTTTCGTTAAATATTTTCCCTTATTTATGCGGCGAATCTACGAGGGGATCGCGTCGAGATTATTTTCCACAGGGATGAGTGCGAGTATATTATGTATACGTGTGTGTGTGTGTGCGTATATATATATATAAGTAGAAGGAGAGACGCGCGTATTATACGCGCTATATGAGGCTATAATGTCGCGTGCGCGGGAGAGACACATACTTTGTACGCGATTGGAAATTAGCTTTTTTTTTTGTTATATGCGGTTAACGAAATGCTATATATGTTTCTTTATTATCTCGTAGTTGATGGAATTGAATGAATGCGAACGTACGTACGTTTTTTTTTCCTTTATTCTCTTAGCGATGTGGTAATATGCGTGAACCGCAGCAGCTTGTGTTATGGGTCGCGAAATTACTTTGTAGGGTATTTATCGTTTTACGAGCGCTTTCGTAGAACCTTTAAAACACTATTTTATAGACTTGATGAAATATACAATCAACTAAGTATTTCTATATAAGTTTTTTTTCTTGTTGTTGTTGTTGTTGTACCGCCGCGGCATAATGTTTCTATATATAAAAATGAATTATACTTATATCGTAATAAATCACACACAGCGATGAAAATCTCTTCTTTCATTATAAAACACAACCTCCGCCGCAATGATAATAATTGCAATCCTTTCTTTTTATGTTTCAGGTAAGTTACAGACGCATCATCGCTGCGCTAAATCATCTCTCCCCTCCCCCTCTCTCCACTTCTATATACATACGCGTAAGTTTATTATCATCTTTAATTTATGCTAATTTACGATCCAAACTCCCCCTCCGTGCACACGTCAAATATATACATATACGTATACACACGTACAAAGCTACAAACCCCAGCTTAAAAAGCACCGGATTATCATCGAATCTTATACGGCGTATAATAAACCGCGTACCGTTGCTCTTTCTCCTTATAATATCTCTCATATACGCACACGTCCAACATTCATCATCATTATCATCGCGTAACCGATCCACAAATCAATTCCAACCTTGACACTGTACGTGAACTCTTTACATACTCTTTACACGTATGTGGTATATATATATATATATACATACACATAACAATATCACCGGAATCACATCCGGCCGATCGATTTGCCGTTACGAGTATACGAAAATCAGCGCAGGATAAGGAGGCGGAGAAGGGTTCTTGGCCCCGTGGGAGTGTTGTCACGGACGACTGAGAAAGAGTGTGCCGCGCTGCGTCTTTTTGGATGTAAAACTAAGGAGAAAGAGAAACAACAACGAGGTTCGCGCGCGCAATAGAACTCCTATGTATATGTATATGTATATATACTGGATTCTATTGTTGTCCGTTGTGGAGATTAAGTGTATGTATATAGTATATTGTGTCGTTCGAATGCTGTTACCCGAGTCTGTTGCGCAACGAACCAAACGCCGCGCGTGTCCTGGGTTATCGGCTTGTTAGCTTTGTCAGAGAGAGACAGAGAGAGAGCGATTGGGACTGAGAGCTATGTTTGACTTGACTAATTTGATAATTGCTTTCACTGTCTAAAATATCAATCGATTCGTATCCTATACACTATACGTATAGCTTAATTCCCATGTCGAATCTCATGTCCTCGTTGACGTTATTGACACGTCGCTGTGAAAGTAAGTAAACCCCACAAAGATAAAAGAAAAAGAAGAAATTTTACATTCGCATCGTGAACCCTAAAATCTCATCACTTACGGTAATCTCCTAACCATATA
>JAWWEQ010049848.1:0-12682 GCA_035583055.1 Torymus tubicola
TTTAGAACCTAATCACTCACTCTCCTTTTCCTTATATTTTGTTACTCCCCTTTTAATTAGTCAGCGGAACGTTGGTTATGTTCACAGAGTTATCGCAACTAGTGGCAGTTACAGCTTGTACAGCTCTTAATCTTTTAGATGATTTTATCATATTTCATCATAGTTAGTCCTTCTGCATGACTCCTTGATGAAGCCTCTCCAGTAGCTATCTGAATCTAACAATAACTTCTGAAACTCTGAAAATGAAATTTCCACAAACTATCTATGTTTTATAAAAATTGAATATTTATGCAGTTAATTTCTACTTATCTGATATACATCCAGTTGGTTGAAGTTTTGAGTAAGAAATCGTTTGTGATAAAAACCTAATTCGTTGAAAATGGTGGTACATTCCTATATAAGTTTATTGACATTTTCGCTTATATCTTTTTTTACAAGTTTAGAATAACATATAGAATCGAAAAATCAAATAAAAAAATATTGACTTTTTTTCAAATTTATAGGTGTAAGATCCCTTTAAGTTGTGTAAAATTTTACACAAATTTTGTGTAACATATGAATAAATTCATGGGCTTGCTTCGATTTTACACAAATATTTATGAAAATTACACAACTTTTGAGTAAATTACGGATGAAATTTTTAAATGTGTGTGTGTGTAAAATTCTATATTTGTGCATATTTTACACAGAGTTTTATACCAATAAAGGTAAGAATATAGATATATAAACTAGAATATAGATATCCTGATATCCGAACGATACGGATCGATTTATTAACACCCACCGATTTATATGAGGACGCTTTGAAAAGCTGCCTGTAATTGGTTACAGTAACCCGACAGTGGCGCTACCAACGTCGTGCTAGTGAATCCCTAGCATACATTGAAGATAAGCTTAACACGTTTTTATCGCCAACGAGCATATCTGTGCTCATATTCTCGTAGTTCTAACCTGAGTTTGATTTCAGTTTACTTTTTTTATATTCACGAAGCCTACAAATTGTGTAATACCCAGTAAATTACAATATGGTAAGATTATTTTTATTCTTTGAAAATATACCCTTGTTATCAGTGATGACGTAAAATACGGATTTCAACACTTTCTTGTAAAACTTGTACTTGACAAATTGACTCTTTATTTTGTTATAGTCTGTATATTCTTCAATACTGTTCAATTTTTTTTATTAATCTTTAAGCCATCGGAAAGCCCAATAATTGGCTTTACACGTGATCAACGCTTATATAGGTTACATAGACTATCACATGATAAGATGGGAAATATTTAATTTAATTTCGCGACAGTCCTCGGCGCGGGTGGATCGTTGCAATTATTTTCGGTGTAGCCGGTGAATGAACGGCGGCCGCTCATCGATGTGAGCCGGAAATACAAAGAGAGGCGACGCTGGAATTTACTAGGGGCTTACCGAAGAGGTGTGCACTCTTCTCGTCGCTCGCTTGGCAATCCGATCCTGCGTGAGATCTTATCCTCCTGTCAACATACGAATAACTCGGATTGCTCTCAGCTGGCACTGCTGCTCGTGGTTGTTATCACGCGCGTGGATAAGCTTGCGCTGCACGGGTGTACTCACACGATAACCACTTTCTCCAGACGTTTCATTTGGCGTTTACGCGGTTCGATGTCCCGGGAAAATCTGATTCAAAAGCACGTCATTGCAACGGCGATATGGATAGTTGCACTCTCCCCGCGCGCGAAGATCGCCAAGACATCGTTTTAGAGATGTCAACAAACGGGCGGGATGCACGAATTAGCGGGAAGGAAAGCCAAGCGAGTCCGGTAAAATACGTAGAACTATGTATCGCGGCGAGAACTAGCATCATTCGCGAGACGATATTTTGTGATTATTGTAAGCTTGTGAGGAAAAATAGCCCTATTTACGCGTGCTAATAATGTAATATGAAACGATGAATTCACGAGCATAATTACGAGTAAAATGTCATCTTAGAGAATATAGTCTTAGTGCAATTCCAGACAATTAATTATAATATTATGTTAATAGTATAACTGAAAATATATTAATTTTTCAACTATGACATGTATTTTTCAATCATAATTTTATTTACAGGTATGTATGTATTAATATTTTATGTAAGTAAACTGTAATTTTAAACAATTATTAGTCAAAAATTATTCTTAATTAATATCGAGTAAAATTCTTTTTAAATATATTTTTCAAAAACGCTGTAGTATTTTTTTACTACAGTAATATGTAATTTGATGTAAATTAAAATTATTGTTTACAAAATTAATTCATACTCATGAACCTCCCTAAAACTATACGAATCGAGTTCAGTACCTTCGAGAGACACTTTGAGTTAACTAAATTTGAAATTTACAAATATTAATTATTAATAATTAAGAATTTCGGAAATGCAAAATCAATATATAAATTGAAAACAAGTATATTTTGATGTTTTACAAGTAAACTAGATCATTCCCCATGAGTCAAAATTATAAACGAAATGAAATAAAAAAGGTTTGAAAGTATAAATGTTCGAAATGTATATAAAATTTACGAAAGGTTTGTTTTATCCCGAATGAATATTTCACACCTTTTTCTAGACTGTTCTTTACCTTTTCTACAATTCGTTCGAAATATGAATCCTGTGTAATTTAAATTTTGGATAAATTACACAGGCGTGCGTGAAATCTTTCGCGTAAGATTTTACACAGTTTGTGTGCATTTCCCATTTTTTATTTGTATACAATAACATACTCGAATTCAAAATGATCGGTGAACCCTTACGAAAATACATTCAGATACTGAGTGTTTACACTCAAATTAACCCATTAATATTACTATATTTTGTCCAAAATAACACTCAATTTCAGAAACATTGAGTGTTTTTGAGGCGATTGGAGATGGATCGGGCCTTATACTTTTTATTTTTAGAGAGCGATTTAATGTATTTAATAAAAATTAGAATAAAATCATCTTATCAAATAAGTATCTTTTTATATCAGCTCCAACATTTAAATACTGGAGCTAAAAGATGAAATAACAAAACTATCGACTCCTTTTTTCCTACACTCTCTAAGAAAGTTTGTCTTTCGTAGTCCTTAGTGCGAGAGACTTCATTAAAAACTTAGAAAACCCAGCATCATCTATAGAAAATAGAGTAAACTCTGGAAGACTTCGACAGGTTACAGAAAATCGATTACACTTAAAACCAATACTTGAAACAATTATACTATGTGGTCGACAGAACATATCATTAAGAGGTCATCGAAATGGTGGGGAATTCCAGCAAGAAACTTTGATTGATGAAGATAATTTTCATGAGCTTCTCAGATACTGTATCCTTGGTGGAGATGAAATCCTTCAGCAACATCTGCAATAAGCTTCTTCTCGTGCAACATACTTAAGCAAAACTACACAAAATCAACTGATTGACTGCTGCAAAGAAGCCATCAGATCTCATATAATAAGAGATGTAGAAGATGCAGTGATATATAGCATTATGTTTGGCGAAACCACTGATGTATCTCATATTTCACAGATGACATTAGTTATAAGATATATAGTTATATATAGTTATAAGGTATATATATCATTTTTACAGTTTATAGATCTGTACAGTGAAATCACGGATGCTGATGACGCCAACAAAGAGTGTGTTGGACCTAAATTGTCTGGAACAATGCTTGGTAACATTGTGATTAAAGCATACAAAAAATTTCAACTTGAATCTGAAGAATTGTGTAGGTATAGGAACAAGTACACGTAGTGTGATGGTTTCAGAAGTTCGTGGTGCTGTTATGAACGTAATGAGAGAAGCCGAGAATTGCATATATATGCCATGTCATAACCACGTTTTGAATCTTGCGATTGCACAATCATCAAAAGTCTAAGCTGTGAGGAATGCAGTGGGCCCAATGAAAGCCACAACAGCTTTCTTCACAGCATCAGCTAAAAGATAAAAAATTTTAAAGGACATTCTTGGACACCAACTATCTGGATTATGCGAAACGTGTTGGATAGAACGACACGATGGTGTTTTAGAATTCCAATATGCACTTCCAAAAATAGTTTCTGCGCTGGACGAAATTTCTACGTGGGATGATTTAAACACGTCTTCGAAAGCCAAAACGCTACTTGTATCTCTTGGCCATAGCGAAACTTTAATTTCAATAATTTATCTTTCTGATTTATTTTCTTGCACACTTTCTTTAAGTAAATTTATTCAGACAACAAAAGTTGATTTGAAATCTGCACAGAATGCGTTACATGACGCTTTGAAAATTGTAGAAACGAAATGGTAAATGTGCGAGGTGAAATTCAAATCATTGTACTAATAAATTACCGGTGTTGCTGAAGAATTAGATATTCAATTAAAAGTATCTCGTAAGCCAATTAGACAAAATAACAGAGAAATATATTCTTCGAACGATCTTCTCGAATATTTTAGGCAATCAATGTACATTCCTCTTATTGAAAATGTTTTAGAAGATTTAAAATCTCGTTTTTCAGATGAGGTTTTAAAGTTATTCAACTTATTCGTTTTATTTCCGGATTCCAAAACATTGTACAACGAGAAACTCAGCTTGATCTTACAGTGCCATTGAGCTCTTAAAAGCTTGCGACAAAATTTGTTTTCCGCATATACATTTTTTGCTTAAAGTGCTAGTGACGTTGCCAATTTCAATAGCAACTGCGGAAAGTACATTTTCATGTCTAAGAAGGCTTAAGACTTAGCTAAGATCTACGATGGCGAAGGATAGATTGATAGGTTTGGCTTTGCTACATATTCACCATGATATTGAACTAAATTTAGATAATATCATAGACATATTTGCTAATAGAAAAAACATCGTTTGGAATTTAGTTTGAAGCTATCTAATATATGATTATTTATGGTATTTATTTTAAAAATGAAGTTATTTTGATAAGAAATGATTTTATTAAAATGATCTGTAATATATATCCATACGAAAAAAACACTTAGTGTGTCCGAAGTTATACCCAATTGAGTGTTATCTTGGACAATATATAGTAATATTACTGGGTTAAATTGTACATACTGGTTATACATATATATTATTTTATTAATATAATATTAGATTACTGTCAATTGCTTAGCTTGGAGTAAGTCATTTTAGAATTTAGGATGTACGTATATATTTATGTGGATACCAGCTCCACCGCCTATTGAATTTGATTTTTATTTATTAATTTTTAATTGAAATGTTTTCTTTAACCATTTTCGTGTCAACACTCTTTTACGCAGAAATTGATTTTCCTGACTATTTTTTTTTTTTTTTGTAATATCTTTTTTCCGAAAAGGAATTTGCTTTTCCCGTTTATCTGAGTGTTTACGGTTTGGAAAATTTTTAGTCTTATTCCATATACATCTTTATCGATAGCACCCTTTCTTCCCCGATGTCTATGAAAAAATGTCGTCGGACAAAATTCGCCCCCCCCCCCTAAACGAAACCTCTGGATCCGCACCTGTTCGCCCCTTCGGGGTTTGAGTGTTGATATTTAGCTTTGCTTTTAGTTTTGGTTTTACATACTTCTAAATAATTATATTTAATATAATTTAACAATTAATAAAATTGTTGTTTTTACGCATAATTAATGAACAATATATAAGTATGCGTGTTGTGCTCGACCGCTCTCTGTTTGAACGCGCGCGTAATCCAAGTAGCGTATTGTCGCATCCTGCTGTTGCGCAGGCGCGGGGCTCAGCACAACTTCGCCATATTCTTTAACTCTATTTGAATGTGTTACTTCACGAAGATGAAATCTACCAGAGACACAAAGTTTCCCCTTAGTACTCGAAAGGCTGTTGCCTTTGTGCTGGTTATTAGTTTTTTCTGGTGTTTTGGAATGTAATAAGGGCCAAATGTTTCACCCCTTATGCAACAGCCTGATTGGTCACAACATGCTTTCGTCTGCCTTTTCCCCCACCCCTTCTGCTTTTACCCCCTTGGGCTTTTACCCAATAAAAAATATTATTTCGGCATGTCTCTATGTAGATAAGTTCGTTGCATTTAGAAAACACCGAAAATTAATAATGCTGTTTAGTGATGTTTTTGGAATTTGTATTGGAATCTCACAGAATGTAACATTAAATTGGAATAATATAACGAATATGTAAAATAATACATTTAATATTAGAGAAAAACTTATAAGCATGTTGATAGATTATATTATAATAATATTATTTTTCAGCTTCCAGTCGTAGATCCATTTTTAGAAAAGGTGACACTTTCTGATCTTGGTAAGTATGATACATATATTTTAATATCTTAGCACGAAAAATCTATTCAGCATGCAGTTATTCAAAGTAATGTTATAGTTGTCAACTTACAAGAATAGTATCTCAGATTTGGATGACGTATTTTTCTCGAAATTTAATATAAGTTTTGAGATTTCGAATTATAAAGTAAACCGCAATATTGATCCCTCACACTTTGATAAATAAGGTACTTGATATTTTTAGCTGTATTTGACGGTAAATATTAAGTCTAGGAAGGCCGGACATATGATTATAAAATTTTTTACTTAAAATTTATTGACCTAACCGAGAATCGAATCTTCGACCCTTGGATTGGGTTACTAATCACGCACCCTATCCGTTACGCTATCGTGCGCTTAAAGGAATTAATATTAACTTATATTACTACTCTCAGTTTTTTATGCTTCGAATTAAGTTCATAAGTTCATAAGTTCATTTATTGATGAACTAAAGACCCAAGGTCCAGCCTAGTCCCGGCATGAAATTACAAAATCAATTTCATTATGTTGATTATAAAACAATTTAGTAGGATATAGTAATGGAAATAGTGTGATTTTCTTTTTATTATAGCTTATCGAATTTTCGTCTTGCAACTTCTACCTTCTCAAGGTATACCCAAAATCAGCTCAATTTTATTATTGTGTTTGAGTCATTTTTGCAAGCAGCAATGAGTTATAATTTAATTATATACTTTTTTATTCACGCCACTATCGTTCTGTCCTCTACTTCTTAATACCCAACGTTTGTACCTAAATACACCTTCCTTCTCCAAGCCATTCCGGATCACAAAAAACCTATCATAAAAACTATTAACGCTCCTTTTATCATTACTACTTTCCCGTCCGTGCCATCTCATCTACCATAATATTGGGGAAGCACGAACTTTTCCCTTCTGCGCCGCTTATCGATTCACCCCGTCGTACACCCCATCATTTACCCTACCACCAATAACAACCGATACCTTCGGCCTTAAGTCGATGAATTGGGCCAATCGAACAAACTTCTCGATCACATGAAGAAATAGTAACCAATATTTTTAATTTCATTGGAGCCACTAGATTTCTAGGCGATGTAATTTGTATCAGGAAGCTAAATAGTGTTAAAGAAAATGAAAGCTCTAGCACTCCTAATGGCGGCACCGCTGATCTTATGTCGTTCTCGCTCATACTGCGATTTAAATCTGTGCAAGTTCGCAATGAGGTTATGAGACTAAAGATTCTCGAAGGGAACATCCCTGTCGTTTATCGTCTTCCCTAATTTTCCAGATCTTGCAGAAAATAAGGTCTTTCTCAACGAATATCTTTACTAGGATTAGTTAGATCTCAAGCAGAGGCTTGTCATTATAAAAGGGTTTGGGTCAGAAACGAGCAGATATTCGTCCGTAAAAATACCGATTCTGAAGTCATATCAATTTTGTCCGAGTTAGACTTGAATACGTTAATCTGACGGCAAGTTGATTTGTCGTTAACCTCGTCAACCTCTTTAAAGCTCAGCACTAATCACCTCATAGTTTCTCATAAGAGTATAAATTCACTAAGACGAAAGCGCGAGGTCGTTATGAAATACATTGAAGATGTCAAACCGCTTATAATCGCTATCTCTGAAACATGGCTCCACCCGGACTTTGCCACGTCTCATGTACAAATGGATGACTACAATCTAGTAAGAAACTATCGCAGTCTGAAAAACAAAAACAAGAAACGATACATGCAAGCAGGCGAAGTAGCTTGCTACATACATAGTTCCTTTATTTCTCAAGTCCTATTTATGTCAAAAATTTCAGATGTCACTGAAGATATCGACACGTGAGAAGAAAAAAAAACTGTGGTAAATCTAGGACGAAAAAAAAACTTTGGTATTAATCAACTACGAAAAAAACCTTTCAGTTCATTTCGCTGAGAAACCTTCCGGACCCATGTCACGTCGAAGTAAAACTTTCGAAAATTTTCACTGAGAATAAAAGCTTTTAAACTAATTTCGCGAAGAAGAAAAACTTTACCCTACAAATTATTTTTAATTGAATGAGTATTTTGTAAATTACTATTAATTTATTTATATTTTGAGATTGAATTTTAATGTAAACTCTATATTACCTTTCAGTTATCTTTATAGAATAAACATTCGCAGCAAAAAATAGCATACTAAAAAAGAATTGATTTTTCTGTTGACCACTGCAATTGTCACTACCTAATGACATGTCCAACATAGCAGCTTCCCATTTTTGACGTATATACTCCATTATGAAAGAACTGATCTCATTAGACCCTCGGCATCCTATTGTTTCATTTCATACCTTAGCTGTCCCAATTTTTGACCCAAGTTAAAAAATTGTGAAGTTCCAAACATTTAACTTTGATGAATAATATATTACGCCGATATTACATCGTGGAAGGGCGAATACTTTTTGTAAATCAGAATTAATGATACAAAATGTTAAATCTTTCCTAGCTTTTTCCGTTTCTGTTTTTATTACATTTCTCATAATTTTTTTGTTATCTTCGTGTAACTTTTGTTTTGCTGTTTCTTCGGCAGTTTTCTCAGTAGGTAAAACATTGTCATACCTCGCACATTGTGCACATCTATAGATAAAATACTTATAAATATATATTTCAAGAGAAAGATTCATTGATTAATTTATTAAGAATTGGTTTCATGAAGCTTGTTTAAAAAATATAAAATATGTTTTTAAATATTTAAAAAACACCTGTCTTTTTTGGAAACTAAAAATTCGTATTTGAATTCATATTAAATATCTCTCGATACATTTTTTTAGATACATATTGAGATTTACATCTTCCTTTCTGCCTTCTTCCAAATATAATTTATTTGAATCAGCTCTGCAATAGTGAGATTCCATTGTTGGAAAAGATTAAAAGTGATTTCTTGCAGTATCTTTTATAGTCTCGTGTACCATATGGGGCCTATTATGATGTTTTCCTCTCAAATCAGTTTTCACAGTTCCAGTCGAGCTACTTTAAAACAGAACAAAAACATGTATAATTTTTCTTCTTCTTAGAACGTACATAACATTTTGAACAATAAAAAACAAGTATTATATGCAGTATGTATATATAAATTATATTGTCAGGTAAAAACATAGCAATACTTAATACATTAACTAAAAATATTTTAAATTATTTATGTAAAATACTATTGATAATTTTATTCGTGTAATAATTTTTTTTTCACGATGAAACATTTCTTAACGTCACGCAAGTTAAATTTACTTCAATTTAACTTAATGATAATTTATGTTTACTTTGAATTGTAAATTTATTGTTTTACAGTTAAAATTCTCTATTATTTAACTAGCTTATGTAAATATTTTTTATTTATCTTATTTAAAAAAATATTTTAGCAAGCAAGAAGTGCATATTCAAAAAGTTATTTTAAGATTTTTGCTAAAAACCGATCGTTGAAATAAAATTAACATATGGAAGCGTCCGCCGGAAACTAGTCAGCGGGCGTGCGTTGCGCATTTTTCGTGCAAAACACGCTATGTCTGACTTGCTCGTAATCGTATTCTGAGTCTGTCAAAAAAAAGTTTTGTAATTTTACCGGAAATCATCTTAGGCAAAAAACCACAGACCGTTTTGAAGGTATTTTCAAAAACTTCCATACAAGAGACCACTAACTGAAAAATTTAATATTTTTTTACCTTCACAAAATTTAATGCCAATTTTGAAGCAGTAGATGGCGGATAAAAAAAAACAACGGGAATCGAAAGATATTTTATTATTCTTTAAAATGATCACCCACGGAATTTTGTACGACGTTTTTTATGGTCGAAAAGAGTTTTGTTTCATGGTCGAAAAACGAAAATGAAGTCAAAATAGAAGGTCTGGGTACGGCTAAATAAAAAAAAAGTGAAGTCAAAATAGAAAAATTAGAGAAAATTTTTTTGACTTCATTTTCGTTTTTCGTCCATAAAATAAAACTTTTTTCTCTTTGGCATTTTTTTATATACCTCTTAGATCTCTCAAAAATCACTGTAACTCCGGTAAAAAAACGTACAAAATTATGCGGGTGATCATTTTATTTATTTATTTATTTATTTAGAAAAATTTACGGATACTAGATCCAATACAAAAGCGTGACAATATAGTAGTGATAGAGTAGTGTAGTTGTCAGGTAGACAAGCAGGCATCGAACAATAGTGTTTATGTGATCGCGAATAAGTCTTTTGAATAAAGAGTTATTAGTGGTTGTACTGATTCCATGTGGTAGTAGTTTCCATTGCCTGATAATACGTGAAAAGGTGGCATAATAGAAATAATTGGAATGAAATGTAGATTCGACAAAGGTACGGGCGTTTCTAAGAACGTAAGGTGAAGGTCGTACGCGAATGCCAGTGAGGTTACGTTGAAACGAGCAGCTGGTTCCTGATAATAATCATGATTAAACGGATGCATAGGTGAATTCGCGCGAAATGAAAGAGTATGCAATTTTTGATACGATGATTTCCGGCAAAGATACAAAACTTCAAAGTTTACCTAATTTTGGTGTAGATTGGCAAAAGTGATTGGAGGGGAGTGTATATCGATAGATTTTTCCCTGCTCTTTCTAATAGTCCTATTCCTTTTACTCCAAATCTCTTTCTTGTCGAAAATTCGAGTTGAAAGTTCAGAACCATTTTTCTTAAAGTATAACATGTTGTTCTTTAGAATGCAAGATTTTTCGGAAAACTATGCTTTCTTAGTTTGGCAATAATAGTTATTTACTACAGAGGTTCAGACTCTAAAATTGAACACATAAGCATGGCAGTTTTTGGAGACAACTTAATTCATGATACTGTGGCAGTTTAGCTAATTCAAGACATTATAATCGATTACCTTAAAAAATCTTTTGATTTTGTTAAAAAAAATCCTTTATTTTACTACTGGAGCTACACAACATTTTAAGAATAAACACAATTTTCAAAATCTTCTTTAACATTATCAAGATTTTTTCGTTGAAGCTGAGTGGGACTTTGATCAAAAGATGAATATCTTAGACTGCAGATGAATTAAAACAGGGGTTCGATTCAGCGAAAACCATGCCTGGAACTCAATCGTTTTACGGTGTTAGATTACTAGAATTATATCGACTAGTTAAAGAAACCGAACCCTTTAAAACTCGAATTAAGAAAAACATTAGTATCGTGAAAAGACCAAAAAAAATTGCAAATAAGTATAAAAGAATGCAGATTGAATCTACCCTAATATATTAAGATGCTAAAGTTGTTAGGTAGGTTGGTCGCACATTTCCCTTTTAAAATGATAACATTTATATAACTATACTAGGGGGGGGGGTCCCCCTGCTCGCTCCGCTCGCCAACCCCCATTCATGGACCTTTTATTTATAAATCAATTTTTATTCTAAGATGTGAATGAGAGGCAAAAATATTTTAGGACATCAAAATGTAAAGATATCAAGGACATCAAGATTAATTTTGTTATCATATTGTCTAATGCACATAAATGTACTCTAAAGAAGCTTTAGATAACAATCCAAGAATCTTCCAATTTTAACAAAGCAAAGATAAATCGTATATAAGTATAGAGAGATATAAAAAGTCTATCTTTTCCACGCCCCGTAGATAGAAGACGTGTTTTTTTAAAGAGGTATCCTCTTGTCTACTAACTTTAAATTTATTTTTGATGAAATAGTTTATTTTTTTTTATAAAAGGTTAGTAAAAAAAGGCCTATTCCTCTGAAAAAAACTTTAAAAGTTTTCAAAATTAATTTTATTTAATTAAAATTTAAATTGATGAAAGCAGACCAATATTTAAGGTCGCTAAAAACAGACCAATTTTGAAAGTCGGTGAATGCAGACAAATTTTGAAAGTTGCTGAAAGCAGACCAATTTTGAAAGTCGCTGAAAGCAGACCAATTTTTACATTCGCTGAAAGCAAACCAATTTTTACATTCGCTGAAACTACATCAATTTTTAAGGTCGCTGAAAGCCGACCAAGTTTTTACTGTGTCCTTTTAATTTATTCATCAAAAATTTCTTTCCAAACAATATTTATAATTTCCTCTTTATTGCCTGAATCATTTTGAATAAATATATTATTTGGATTCCTACATTTAGATGTAGGAGCGAGCAAGGAGCGAGCAGTCGAGCGAAACGAAAAGGCTCGCTCTCTTACTGCTCAACCGCCGAAGTAACCAGTCTATTCGACAAGTAGTACTCGCGCACCGAGACGATTAGAAACCCACGCCATCGCATCGCCCGGCCAGCCTCTTTGCTCTGGAAGATCAGCAGCGTGCACGAGGAGCGCACGCCTAGAGAAGCCGCGGCGGACGACAGCGAGAGGAAGGAAGCACGCACTCCTGCCCAGGGGCAAGTACCTCGCCCGGCAGCCACGCCGAGCCAGCATTGCCAGCCCCGCGCAACACCGGCAGCGAGTCAGCGGCGCAGCAGCAGCGGGACAACTAGG
>JAWWEQ010049849.1:0-12681 GCA_035583055.1 Torymus tubicola
AAAATGATCTTTGCCCATTCTGGGATTTATACAGATACTTTGTACAATAAAAAGGTATCTTCATGAATTTTTCGGTGACTATACCTTTGATCGGTTTTTTCTTCGTGTACTTTAATGTTTCATTTGGATTATGTATTCACATAAATACACACACACACACACACATGTATATATCCAATTTGTCGTTAAAACCACTAATCCAGAAGAGACCGATTCAAGGCCGCGCTGCGCCCGGCTTGCAATTTAAGAATGAGTAAAATGCAAATCTGTACACTATATACTCTATAGTCGGGTTACAAAAGTGTATGTATATATATATATGTCAGGGATCTATGATGGTATAATGGTGTTATACTCACGTATGGCTGGCCAGGCTGATGTATTTTTTCCTCGTGTTCCAGCAGGATCTCAACCGCCTCGACGTATTCCTCTTTGATCGCGTGCAACAGGGCATCCTAAGGACGTATATACACGACGAACATCAGTGTTATTGAATAGACGCCTTTGTATAGCTAAATTGGTGTATAATTGAAAAAGCGATAGCAGCTGTAGTTTCGTTTGATTTGGAAAAGGTAACAACCTTTGGGGTTAACATTCTATTTTTGTAAAATTAATTTTATTTTATATAGCCATTTTCCAATATTCAAAATTTTTATTTTCGATTTTTTTAAATTTCTATATTGTTTGAAAGCTCGCATGGATTGTTATACTAGTTATATTGTTTCGCTGAAATTTCTATGTTTTTTAATAAACGTACACGTCAATTTAATTAAAATGAAATGTTTTCGGTTGGAAAATAACAATGGTAACGAGAATCAACAAAGTGGTAAAAAAAAGGTTAAAAAGTAAACACAACGTATATATGGATGGTATCGGTGGTCCAAAAAAAACCGATAACATCAAAGAATTCATGTTTCAAAAGCAACAGAAAATTGTAAAAATAAAAAAGAAAATTATTATATATGAAAATTTATCGCCAATCAAAAATTTCAACGGATGTATACTGCTACAGCTATCCATATGACACGTGTTCAAGCTTCATCATGCAACTCGTAATTTCAGAATCCACAACGTCAAATATCCAACAATGCAAGCCACTAATCCAATTTACCTCGAATAAAACTATCCCCCAAAATCACATCGTAATTCATTATACACCTACATCCCCGTTCCCCCCTTTTCACCTCATTGTCATTATGCCAAACCATACTTTCTCTCTCTCTCTCTCTCTCTTTCGCTCCCTCTCTCAATATATAAAACGAGACCACGAGTAAAATATAAGGCTTCATTCTCTCTTTCTCTCTCTCTCTCTCTACCTTGACAGCGATCCCCATCTCGAGCAGCAGTAGGATAAGATCGACGTTCTCATTTTCGATGGCAGCAATAAGAGCGGATCTATTGAGCGGATCGACGCAATCGATGTTCAATATCTCCGGATGATCTTTGTTCTCATCTAAGAGCCGTCTAACAGTAGCGCAATCACCTCTCTCGGCGCTAAGTAAAAAATGCTTCTCAACCGGTCCAAGTATATAATCAGCCGGTGGCGTTAACGACTGTTCCGAAGTTACGCGACCTGGTGCACTTTCATTCTTCAGCAGCTCTTGCTGCGACTCCGATGCATTCATCCTGGCCGACTGATCGTTTATATATTAATTTTTTTTTATACTCCTTTCGGAGTCTATTTACTTCACCCACTCCGAGAGCCTCCTGCTCTGCAGTTACGCGACGCGCGACTGGCAAGCCAAGTATACCACCACCAGCAGCACTCGCATCACTTTAGAAAATCCAAAAATCACGCGGGTACGTCACGTGCGACTGGCATTCTTACAAGTGCGCCTATATACTATATATCACCGGGTGTTGTCGTCGTCGCTGGTTCAACTTGGACTGACTTTATGTATAGATATGCACGTTGTGAGATATATGTATATATGTATGTATATGGACGAAGCACAGGCCGAGGCCTAGTTTTTTTCCCTTCTCTCGCAACCCGTGTGGGGGGAATCCTTATGTGTAGAGAGAAACGCGTGATCGCGCGGGGGTGTGAGAGAGCTCATGTGCAAGCGCGCTTGGATTAGGTACAAGAGCAGCGAACTACTACTACTACTACTGCTGCTGCTGTCTTTATAGAGAGATATATATATATACACACAATAACAAGCGTATAATGTATATAGATCATTTCCAGCTGTTCACGAAGGGATTTGCCACAGATTTAAGCCGAGAGAGTATATAATATATAGTGAGACACTCGCTGCTAGTACTGGTACTGCTGAGATTTATATATATACGTCATCGTAGCTGCGAGAAAGAAAGATAGGAAAAGTATATATAGCAACGCGCGCGCACGTGTTTTCGCGACGATGATGTTCCTTTTTATATTCGCGCGCACGAGTGATATTATATGCGTTGATAAACGACTGCAGGTTGCTTATAGATCGTTCCTCTTTTCACTCTATATATATATATATATATATATAATGTACTCTTTGTTTCGGGATTTGTGTGCATGTTGCTCACACGCGTGACAATAGGGAGTGAGGTCAGTTGTTTAATGGTTTGTATATAATACGTTGGTCGTATATACGCAGGTGTGTATGTGTGTGTGTGTGTGTGTATACGCTGTATGAATGGTTTCTGGCGCGTGCGTCGAGTAGCTTTAATCAGATTGTGTGGTTGATGTATAAGATTGTTTATATCTATATGGGAGTTAAAAAGAAACGCTGCGTGTGTGTGGGGGGGAGGGGGAGGTATATATATTTGTGAAAATAAAAAACGGGATGATCCGGTAATAATCCGTGTATATAGTCGGGCGATCTTTTCATCCTTTATACGAAGTGCAGCTACATTGTTGTCATAGTTTGTTTAATGCGAGAATACAGCTCTGACTTGTTGATGATTGCTTCGAGGTGGGCGAGATAAGGAGAAAGTATATACTTACGTATATATATAGATTTTTAAGCATAGTATTTGTATATATATATAGATATATTTAAAATAATGAACAACTTTATGAATCTGATTGTTATAGTTTTAATGCAACTTTATTTTATATAATAAAGAACAGATGACCGTGATGCCATTGTGTGATACGTGTATATAATAATACTAAAGCTGCAGGATTTTAATAATTTGCAACTCGACGCAATATATATATACTTATATTCGTAATATATATCCATGTGGAGGGATCGACTAAAAAAAAGTTAAAAATAGAAAATAAATGATTTTTTAACTATATTTTTTTAACTTAGCAAATAAACAAGGTACATTGGAAAATTCAAAGATTAATTCAATGAAATTTTCAGTACAAAAATAAAACGCAATTTCGAATGTATCATACTTTCAATTTAATAATTTAAATTCTTTCAAACAAACATAGAAAACAACTCTATAAATACTATATACGCGTTTGTTCGAAACAGAGCAGAAAATTGTATTTTTGAAAGTGAGGCAAACAAATTTTCGCAAGTAAAAATATATTTTCATAAAACGAAAGCAGATTACCTCCTCGTATAGCGTAGAGAAAAAAAACTTTAAATCCGCAATGTAAATGCAACTTTCGTAGGATTTAGCGAATACAACCGAAATAATAAATTCGGTGCGCTCGATGGATTAATATTATTGCGCACAGTATTTTTAGTTGCTATTTTTTTTTTCATTTTTTTAAATAAACACACACACACGCACGCACGCACGCACGCACAACATAGAGATTATACAAAAACAGAACATTTTGACTAGTTATATCCGACATATACGAAACAGGCTTTATTTTTATAATAATTAACGTACATCTCAAATAATTGTTTTACACTGAAATAATGCGTGAGTGGTTATCCTCCGCGTTTGTTCCATTTTTTTTCCTTTGCTTTTTTTTCATACAATTCTATGTAATAATCTTCATTTATTTTCTCGTTATTCTTCGTCTCTTCCACTCTATACGGTCATTACGTATATTATGTAGCACCTCCATCACACACCATATGTTCTGGATATCGGCATGCGTTAAAATACATGTATATATATATATATTTTCTTTTTTAAACAAAAACAATAATAATAATAATATCGAATCCACATATCGCTCGTTCTTGTTTTCTTTTGTTTTTTTTTTAATACAATCATTGCATCAGTCTTTATGTATATATAATATGAATGCATGCGTGCAAGTGTATATATGTGTGTGTTTATCTGTGTTTATAATAATCTCATTATCGTTATTATAATTATTTTTCCATTTTTTTTACTTTCTCGCATCGTCTTCCCTTATCATGGTTCACCAACGTCATTCCGAATATTTCCTCCTTAATATATATATTTCTTTTTTTTTTATTTGTTTTCTTTTTACGTTTATATATAATAGCGGACAACAGGCAGAGCGCATCGCGCGTGGACCATCATTATCGTCCCCATCTCTTCATCTCTCTCTCTCCCTTCTCCCTCACTCTCTCTCTCTCTCTCTCTTTTCCACACTAGACGAAATCGGGCACGGTTGGATGCAGAGGCGCGTCCTTGCAGATCTCCCTAAGTATCTTCTCCTCGGCTGAGCTCGCTGGCGACTCCTCTTGATTCTTAGCTGCGCATATAAGCGCAAGTCTAGCCAATCTGCGCATACGCTCCTGACGCAAACGCGTCAGTCGTCCATTAAGACCATCGCGACCGTAACGTATAATAATATCAGAACGCGTGTGAGGTTGGCTAACAGCTGAACTAAGTCCACCACTACCGCCACGTCCAAATCTTATAAACGACGAGCCCATCCCACTACCAGCAGCACGACGTTCCCGTGAATCCATGTAACCATCCGAGCTGAAAAGACTACCACCACCGCCTGCTACTCCGCTTACTCCACGTTTTAATGCGTATTCAAGCGTACGTTCTGTATCTTCAGCAGCAGCAGCGTCGGAAAGAAGAAGTTGATCCGAGGGCGCGCAACTGGCCAACTGCAGCAGCCCAAGGAAGGCGATCAGTGCGAGCGAGAGCTGAGACATACCTGAAAAAAAAAACGATAAAGAAAGAACAAGGATTAGAAGAAGCGAGGAAAGATATATATATATATATATATAAGTATAGCTGATTGGGATTGTATAGAAAGTTTGATGGAAAAAGACAACGACGAGAGAAAGAGAGTGTGGGAGAAATCTAGTTATTGGCTACTTTGCCGCGGACTTTCGATCGTTAATGAAGCCACTTTGGGATTTTCACAACTTTCAGCGCGATCTTCTCGTCATCCAGGCTAATGATGCGATTTAACCAATGAACGTGGGCCCGCCGACCATAAGTTTATTTGGTAGTTTTTGCAGTTACACATGGTGGCGCAATTGCAAAACCACCGGATAATATATAATTATTAATATATAGCAGATTTCATTCTCGCAAGCTATATATAGACGCAGGTAACAATGATATCACGTCGGAGTCGCCGGAGATTTCGATGCGAAAAACGACGAGGGAGGCCAATAATTTTAACGTTTCTATATAAGAGAGCGCACGTGCAAGACTAAATCGATATATAGAGAGCTTCCGTTACGCGCCCACGTTTGTATACAGATATATCCTATATATCTTCTATATAGTGACGTAACTCGAAGACTCTGTCGTATGCGGTTATCAAATTAATAATGTGATATATATATAATCCGACGTATCGTTAAATCTATAGAAGGAATTTCTATCGGTTAAACAATCGTCAACGAAATATTCCGATATTTCGCAGCAACCTTTTCTTTTGTTTATCCACAAAGCAACGTAATCAAAAGTTTTAGCAATTAACAATCGTTACCGCAACAGCCATAACGTATATCAAGAAAAACGAAAACAACGTTATAGCAATAACTTCTTCTCGATAATTCGCGCGCGTGTATGTGTGTGTATACATATATGTATAGTTTGAACGCAGCGATATCACGACGTAGCGAGGTATATATAACGCGATTTGGTCATATTAAACTCATCGAAGTTGCTAATAGGCTGTGAGGAGATGAGAGGCGATCTGTAGAAATTGATGTATATATACCTGGGCGCGTGATTACTCGGGATTACCGCACGACACATAGAAAGCGACTTGTGAGCTTGCTGCCTGCGATCCTTGCGGGGTGTTAATTGAATCAAACTGTCGCTAATGAGGCTGTGTGTATATATATATTTTGAGAAAATTATATATTGCAAGAATGTTTCGTTGTTTGATATATATATATATAAATATACAGATTAGTATAGGAGGGTTGAAATGCGTCGCGATATGATTTTATGAAAGAATCGATGAACAACGATAAATAAAGGTTCCTATGAAAAAACAAAGTATCGGGGAGTTTTTATTTTTATATATATAGATATATATATTTTTTTATACTAAAAGCAGGAAGGATGTTAAAAAGACTCTAAAGCGCAACACTTTCCTCTTAAGCAAAGTAAAATGCACCTGGGTATCATGACTTTTACGACTAACTTAGTTCCTCTTCATTTTCGTTCCCTTTTGTGTTTTAGTATACGCTACTCATCTTTCTCTCTCTCCTCCCCTCTCTCTCTCTCTCTCTGTTTAATTATAAAATTACAAGATATGATAAATCCTATAAACGTTGACGAAGAGTCGTGTTAAGTGCTACTCGGTGTTTCATTAAAAAAAATATATATATATATACCTGGATGAACGATATGAGTAACCGCGCTATCGGAAGTATTACTATGGCATAGTAATTTTTGTTGTTGTATTTTTAAGAAAATTCCAAAGAAACAAAAATCTGAAACATTATTTCGCTCGATTGTAGTATTCATATAGAATTCGAATAAAAAAAAAAGAACCGGCAACATGGCTGAAAATTAAAATTCACCGTATAATAGTGCACTCTTAATTATTATATGCATCGGATGAAAAATAAATCGGTTATATAAAAACCGTGAAACTCGTGCGCGCGTATAAACTTTTTAACTTAAGATGCAAATAAATTTTTATTTTTAGCTTATAACCACTAAGTTTAGATTGCATTCAACTTGTCTATACCGATAACACGGTAGACTACCCAAAGCCTTGTAATGAAATGCAAGTATCATTTCGAAGCTGCGTGGCCATTTGAGAAAAAAAAGGGAAAATGGAAAAAAAATAAATTATAGGAAACACGGCAGAATCACTGTTTAGCGATTTCAGATAGTTTGAAAACTTCGTTAAACTTGTACGTTTGAGGAGGCACGAGAAAGATGCGGAATCTAAATTAAAATTCATATGCGCGCGCGCGGACGTACACTTCAAGTTCCTTTTCCACTTAAACTTTTATCCTCAGGCGACATTAATCCGCCTCGTGTTATCACAATGTGTTTAATATTAAAATCCGGGGATGAAGAATGTTTTCTTCTTTTTACGCTGAAATTTTTCAATTGCTCGTCCCTGTGCATAGTGCGTTTTGTTCAAAGTTGAAGTGGAAAAAGAAGTTATGACATGGGGATATGTATATGAGAGCTCTAATCAAATAGCGATTGAAATATCCGATGGTATAAAAAAAATAAAAATAAAACAAATTTAGTTTGGATTACGAATTTTATAAATTGTTTATAGCTTTGCGGGATATTTTAGCGTTTTAAAAAATCAATAACGGCAGGTATTTATATATAATTTCAATAACTGTTATATACGGAAAATTCTTTACATTCAAATTTACCGATAAAAAATATAAATAAATATTCATAAAAAATATCTCGAATACCATCTAAAACGCTCTTTTGAAATAATTCAACAATTCATATAGATATTACCGCGTAACTCCCACTTCTTTTTTTCTAAAAATACACCATAAAATTAAATCGTACACCGACAAACAAAAGTAAACCGTATAAATACATATATGTATATATCCTACAGCTTTACGCGTAAAACCGATTTACAAAGCGCCGATACATATATATACGCACCGCTCGAGTCCCAAATCCGTCGACCCCGAAACTTTCGCTGTACGCACCCTCGTCTACAACCACTTCGCGACGAAAAAACAAAAAATAAAAAAACATCCTCCCAATGAATTCACCGTACCAAGTATAATATATAATATACATTTACATTATATATACATTATATAAGTACTCCTCGCGCACAAAACTGCCGCGCGCGCGCGCAAAAACAAAAAAACACTTTCAACAACCCAAACTTTTTTCATCCCTCTTTCTCTCTCTCTCTCTCTCTTTCTCTCTGAAATTCAAAATAAAATGTGCGTGTATATTTAGGCTCTCACCGTGAAGTTCACCGTTGGTATCAGCAGCAGCAGAGTAAAACGACAAGTCGCAGGTGTATAATGTGGATAACGCAGGTATCAGAATCCTTTCTATCCGCCACCTCTTAGTTGCTGTATCACCACTATCTATCTATCTATCTATCTATATATATGTATGTATATATGAATGTACTCAAGTAGTAACACGCACACACACACACACTGCGAGGGCTGACCGGTGGTGCGGGCGAAAATGAGCGAGCTCGGACGGATGGTCCACGCCTTATATACGGGGGGTGCTGATGCTCCTACTACTGCTGCCACCATAGCTTCTCTCTCTCTCTCTCTCTCTCTTCGCGCATCTTCTCACTCTCCCCCTCTCGCGATGTGATGGCCAACGCGCGCGCACGCACGCACAGAAGACGATACCTATACACATATATATGTATATATATATATATATAGATACATACGACACGCGGCTATAAGTCAGAGAAGCCTCACATATTATACCACCAAGTGTATATTATTCACTCGAGTTATAATTCGAAATAATTATAATGTGATAGTTTGTATATGTATACCGGTTGGATTATTTATACGAAGAAAAGGGGTATGTGAGTATATATATATGTGTAAATAAGAGGCTTCCGATTGCGCGAAATCGGCGCGACGAACTGGCGACGACGATCAGGAGGTGGTGCGAGAATATTAGGTATATGATGAAGAAAGGGTTGTTATGTGTGTGTGTGTGAGAACGGAGAGAAACGGTAAGGTGAGAAGGACGAGAGAGTAGTGTGATGTATCGTCAGAGATTTTTCATCGGGAGATTATTACGGAGCGAGTTGTAAACAGGATTTCGCGCAGGAGGTTAATTAGATTGAGCGGTAGGGGGATTTACGCGCGATTTTTCTTGAGCATAAAGGTAGTTGATGATTTTCTTTTTTCGGAGGAGAAAGCCCGGGTGGATGCGAGTTGACGATCGTGCGCTGAACTTTTCGTATGAGGAAGTGGTAGATGTACGCGAGAGGAAGTGTGTGTGAGAGAGAGAGAGAGTTGTGGTAACGAGGGTCTGTTAATTAGGAGGAATGTGAATTCATTTTGGGAGTATAAGATGTGTGAAGGTGGTAGTAGGGTGATTTTTAAAGGGGGCTTGGTGTTAGGAAGAAGTTATTTGGGGAGTTGTGATGGGACAATTTATACAAAAAAAATATAGACGTCTATACATGGATTTATATTTTAATGAAATTTGACAATTGTTGGGTTTTGTAGGAGACGCGTCGATATATATAGACGGCATCGCGAATACCTACGGTAGTTGTAAGATATCATTATTTTATTCAAGATAAATTTCGTACTTGATTTTAAAAATGGAATTTATATACGCAATGTTACATCGGAATTTTGTATAGATTTTAGTTAACATTATTCGAAAAATGAATCCGAAAATATTTTCGAGCACACCTATCAAACCTGATTTTTCTCCTTGTTTATTGTATGTAAAAGAGAAATCCGCAACTGAACAAAATCTATCGAATGTTATACTTTTTCGGGACAACTTATTGATTTTATTTAAATGATTAAAAATGTATGCTCCATTAAAACAACTCAATATGGAATTTGGGAAAAGCAAATAAAACTGAAAAACTTTCTAAATCTCTTTTTTAGAATAAGAGAATATTCGACAGGAAAGAAGATCTGAAGCATTTTTGTATTTTTTTTGAAGATTGATCAATTAAGGAAGCTGCCAGTAGTATCTCTACATATATAGAGAATATTGTTTTTTTTTAATTTATATCTGTTTAAAGTTGAGCATTAAATTCACGTGGCTAATGGTTGGGCCGATCGTAAATTTTGGTCACTTTTTTTTTAGAGTTAAGCTCAATTTCAAGCTCACATAACTTTTCAACTAACCAACATTTTCGAATTCTATATAAAAAAAGATTTGGATAGCTCTCATTCTTTGGTTTTATATTAGTTGGTTTTGATAGAATGATGTAGAACTAAAGTAGAACTATTTTTAATCATTCTTAATAAAAAGATTAGTTGTCTCACAAAGATGACATTATATTTCGATGAACCATGTTTAACCGCAGATTTTTCTTCCCGATACTCTAATTAACGAGAAAAACAAGGTTTGATAGGTGTAACTTAAAAAAAATTTGAAATCTTTTAAAACATTTTGAGGATCATTCCTCTGTTTTAAAGATTGATACATCTCAAAAATCTGTAAACGGTTAACGTAACTATAAGTAACTATATGATATCAAAAGCTGTGACTATAAATACTACATGGATGCAGCTAACATTATGCAACCCTCAACTCAGTCTAATTCTAAAATAACGCAAAGTTTTTATCGTGCAATATTGCACGAGAGCCGTATAATTACATTCTAGAATAGAATCCACAATAATCATACCTTTGGAATATTGACCTCGGTAATTATAGAATTCACGTAAAGCTTTATTATCGAATCCAGTTAAAACACGTCTCTAGGACGCATCTGAAGAATCTCAATATTTCGTTCCAGAAATATTTTTAGAAATTGCATAAATGCTCTATTCAAATATAAATAATTTATATCTCATATTTTTATTACTATTAACAATTAGTATAACCAGCATAAATCAATTAGTTCTCCTGAAAATATTTCAACGATGTAAAAAATTTTGACAAATCTTTCAGACATAAATGTTTTTCAAAATAGAATGTCAATATTGGTTTTTTTTATTCTCAACCTTTAGAGGACCGGTTCATCCCCTTTTAGAGAACATCAGGTGACTTGAAAACTCCATTGAACTTATTGGCTATTTATATACATAAATCATACCTCTACAAAATATCCAATTTCAATGGAAAAATACAGGCCCTCTAAAGGTTAAGAATTCTTTTTTTTCTTTTCAAAGAAGAAATCTGTTCAAATTACAAAAGAAATTAAAGAATTTAATGGAGTGTCAAAGCCAATATAAAATTACAGACCTTTGAACATTCTCTTATATATCGTCATTTATAGTTCTTGAACTCGTTTCGGGAAAGTGATAACGATTAGAAAAAATTAAGAACAAATTAAAGTATAAGATATATTATAGACATGAAAACCTTGGCATAAGAAGTTGTGGCGACTTTGATATTATGTTAAGATAAACTTCAACCATTTTGAAACAAAGTCTAATCACTACTCTAAGCTAATAAGACTTATGATAAATATAACATTAACTGTTTATTGTAAAAATTTGTGGGACTCATTTTTCTGTCAAAACTATTGGAACGCCTTTTTTCACAAACACCGATATTCAAACATATTTTGCTTCCTCAAAGAGGAAGCTTTGTAATGGTGAAAAAAATTTTTCAAACAAAAAATGTTTAAAAACATGTTGTAAGACTTTTAGCACGAAAATCCGTCGTTTTTGAGCAAAAAAATTTTCGTGTCTGTATGTGTGTGTGTGTATGTGTACCGGCTATAACTTTTGAACAAATTGACCGATTTACATCAAGTAAAGCTTATTCTCTTCGTTTCAATGGGAAATAGAGATAGCATAACCTATTTTTTCATTTTTTCGGTTTTCTTTTGTTTTGTAACCACAAAACGATTTTGAATTTTTCGTTTGTTTATTTTTAAATATGTTACGGTAGATATTACTTCATTTAATCAATTTTTATTTAAAGGTTATCAGATTACCTACAATTTCTTTTTTTTAAAGTTTAACTATCTTTAGTCTGTCATTTGTTATTAAAGAAAATATGATTTAAACTTCTTCATTTTTTTCTAAATAAATTTTTAATTTATTGTTTTGAAATTTTAACCACTTATTAAACTTGTTTGGGGCAATAATCGGCTAAAATTTCAAGTGATTATATTCATTTGTTTCAGAGAAAAAAATTATTTTAAAAAAATTTTTGTTTTTCGTTGTCGCACGATAACAATAGCAAAAATTATCCAATCATCTTGAAATTCGGATCAGAGATAACTTTTTTATATCTTCGAACCGAGTTTGTTGCCCAAAAAAATCGGTTCATTTCTACTGAAGATAGTTGAGGTCTTAAATTTTTGAATTGCGTTTTCTTAGAGAATTTTTGATTTGCCGACTTGAAATTTAAACCATTTCTTGCACTGATTAGTGGCAATATTCGGCTAAACTTTCAAGTGATTATCTTTATTTTGTTACGAGAAAAAAAATATTTTTTGAAAAAAGGACATTTTCTTTCCTACACTATACAAACAACGATATTAATATTTATCGCAATTTATGCAAAAGTTAGACAACTAACTTTGAACTGATGTGTCTTATATTTTACATTTTTTGCAAATTAGTATATTACTCACCTATGGATGAAAAACTTATAGTCCACCAATTTAAAAAAATTGATATCAAATATATTTTATCTTATTAAATATATTTACATTACCTTGAATAATTATACGCTTTTTTCTAATACATTTTATAGAATTCATTTACAATATATTGATATAATTTTACA
>JAWWEQ010049851.1:0-12674 GCA_035583055.1 Torymus tubicola
AACTCTAGTCATTTTGTAAAATAGTACTTAAGCAAATTTTATACCTGTTTTTTGTATATTGTACAACATAATGTACACCAATAAAATTAATTAATCTAATCTAATCTAATCTAATCTCTCTCTCTCTCTCTCTCTCTCTCTCAAGCTGAGGTATTCTCCGACGCTCCGAAATTTCGGAGTAGGACTCGCTCGCCGCGACGCGAAGGAGCCGGACCTCCTACCCCGAAGGAGTCGTGCCGTATTCTCCTTCGAGAGGAAGTCTCCACGCTTTGGCTTTCGCTGAGGGCGTAAACTCGCCCAACGACATAAAAAGCCCCCTGCTCCCTCGCTCTCTGCAGAACGTTCTGCTAAAAAAGCATAAAGGGGTGGTATACTGCCACAGGGAAAAAGGGCACCTGAGTATCTCCACTAAGAATTTAGTACGGCGCGGAGAACGTTTTTTTTCTTTACTTTAATTAATTAATTTTCTACATAATTTTTTTCTTTAATTCTACACTTAAGTTCATTTCGAGTCTCATTCAAATCATTTACTTTTTTTATCACGCTCTACTACTCGTTTAAATAATTATTTAAATTTAATAAGTAGTTATCGATCATTTATCCCTAGTTCGTCATCTATCCTCTCCTCATAACTCTCCGACACTTGAGCTTACATAAATTTTATTTATAGAAATGAATTAATGCAATCCATATTATAAATTAACTTCTTAAAAATGTTTGCTAAATTAAATATTAAGGATATGGATTTGTAATTGTTATATCTAGTTTATTGTCAGATGTGTACAACGGTACCATTTCTTACATTAGTGGTCGTGTTGATATGAAATTTATCTAATTACTTTTTGTTTTCGAAGTTGTTAGATTATTACGGATAGATGTCACAATATTGATTAAACTTTTTAACATTATACCTATTACGTACAAAGATATAAGTAATAATATCCCAATAAATCCATATACATCTAATAATAAAACTTGCCACCATGGCATATCAACTATAGGCGAGCGAAGCGCTTTACTTCCATGACGCGATATATACTCCACCCAATGTATAGCTGTATCCAAAGGGCTTGTAAGGGTATCCTTAAATACAGCACTCACTTTTCGAATGGATTGACTGAAAACATTAGAAATTGAAAAACAATTCATTTTTCGCTATTAATTAATGTAGTTATATTTCAAGATAAAGACATTGTATAAAATAAATTATTATTTTACTTATATAAGGTTTGATAATGTAAGGGATTATAGACGTTAAAGAAGTAAAGTTCATCAAAATTTTCCAATGGCGAATCTTCACATAATCAATCAAGAAATCAAATAAACTTTTAACATTAAAATTAAATTAAAATAAAAAATATTTGAAACATATGAAAATTTTTTTATGAACAATATTTATAATTTTGGATTTAAAAGTAGTATATTGTGTAACAATAAAAGAAAATTTCAATTATTTTATTCAAAATCAAGTATTTCTAAATGTGCCGAATATTTCCAAAATCACTAACATTTTCAAATTTTAGTCATTCAAATAGAAAATGGACGAAAATTTAAATATTTCAAGCATAAATACACATTCCTATCTCCAACTGTAAGAAAAGCCTTTTTTATGACATACCGTGCTTAAAGTGCCACTTTTTTCTACACTTGCCAAACGAGCGTGCTCAAAAATGACACTTAACACACGAAGTGTCATAAAATAATGTTCGATACTTGTGGCAAATATGATTTTAGCTCGAGTGTGAGTTTGTCGCCCGAGCGAAGCGAGGGTATCGAAAAGTTTTCACGGCTTCAAACTTTTATCCCGTGAGAGAACCTGTTTTTTCGCTCTTGTACTGGGAAAGCATTTAGGTTTGAAAAACTCAATTTTCTATTCATTTTTTCAGTAAGAAACACTACTTTTTTCATGCACATGTTAAAAAAAATATTTTTCCGTGTACGGAAAGATAATCCGTTACAACACTTTGCATTTTCTGCTTTGTCATTCTCATCTCTTGATACGGTATGATGCCATTGTACTAACCGAGATATCTACCGCTTTTTTAGCAAAACAGACTTGAAAAACGTAATAATTAAAACTTTTTCTATTCAAATTTTACATTACTTTGGAATCCGCCTAAAATTTAAAAATATACATTCAAAGTCAATATTAAGTATTCTTTAAGAATTTTCTTAAAAAGCTTTAAAATCTTGTGGCCAAACGCATGATGAGTAGCGTTACTACATATTGATCTATTCAGACAAGTCAGCTCGTACAATTAGGATCGAGTTTCACTTACAGGTAAGTTCACTCGATCATTCAATTTTGAATGAAATACAAGCTCCTGCATATTCACCTGTATAACGGATTTTGAAGGATATCAATAACGGCGTTAGTAAAGCTCTCCTGCGTAATTGTCTCCAAATCAACTTTGATTGCGATATTTTTTTTTGAGCATGATTCTACATTAAAAAATTGGTCACCAATTAAGGGAATTCCAATCATTGGTACTTCGTAATAAATCGATTCTTGAGTACTCAAAAGTCCTCCGTGAGTAATAAAAGCTTTGATATTTTTGTGCTCTAAAATATACCCAACAGAAAATAATATTATATTTTATCTTAGAAAATAAAAAACTATAGTAATATTTGTATCTAAAACGTGGTTTTACTTAACACTTGAATTTGTGGAAGCCAATTGTGAGTCATAACATTCGCTGGAAGACGGTAAGGGAGTTTTTTTGGTTCGACAATTCTCATTAGTACTCGGACAGGTGCAATTTTATTAAAGGCATTATAGAATATTTTAATTGTAGATATAGGAAAGGCTTCAAATCGAGCCATTGTGCCAAAAGAAAAATAAATAAATCCGTGTTTGCTTTCATCTAAAAATTTTTTCACTATCTGAAAATATGTTTTATAATTATTTATTTGAAATAATATTTTAAATAATAAAATATAATTATTTTAAATTTTTTCTTTCTGTAGAAAATATTTTTTTTGTAAAAAACGATTTATTCTGATAATATCTATAGTTTTTGTTATATTTCTTATGATTTAATTAAATATTTAAATATTATTGACTTTAATTCATAATTTTTTCATGTCTGGTTTAGTAAAGTTTGACCGTAAAGTAGTAAACACTTAAATGTGTATACCTAACTTTGTTAATTAACAATTTTTGAAAAATGCAGTTTTTTTCATTATTTTTGTCGTGAGAAATGTGATGCAAGGTGGTGGGAATCTTTAACTTTTCAAATCTGGTTCCAAAAATCATTTGTTTAAGTCTAATTTATTTAAACAAATTATTGAAAAATTTCGAAACCGAAAATTATTTTATCATTATTTCGCTTAATTTATAGTAATTTATGCTCATAAGCATTTCATCCGGTCACCATAGAAAAAAATAAAAGTCTTACTTTTTGGTCCGCCATTTTAAGAGAAAAAATCGAAGAAAAAAATGAACCGGTTTTGGAAAGTTTAAATATTTCCTATTATTCTTTTACCATATTTCTTAGCAAAAAAATTTGTTTACCACTGTAAAATTTGATTGAAAAAAAAATTACCGAAAATTCTGCATTTTTAAAAAACTGCTAATTAACAATTGAAAACTCAATTTTCCACATGTTTAAACTTTTGCATTGTATAGAGCACACTTGAAAATAGTAAGAATATAAAGTATTTTCTAGAATATTTTCTGGACTTATCGTTAAAATTTCTTTGTTAAATTAAAAATAATAGTGTCCTTCCGAGCGTTGATGACTCACACGAATTAGGTCAATTTTCAACCTACTGGTAAAGTATTATTATTTTACGAATTTTCCGTCACAATATTAGATTGTGGAAAAAAAAAGTTCTTACTTTATATTTTTCAAAAGAAATAAAAAATTAGGTATTACGAAATTTTAGTTATCTTTTCTTTGAAATGACAGTAATGCACTCTTTTGCATACCTGAGGTAATGTTTCGTTATAATCAAATATGTGCAGACCTCCCACGGGAATCATAGCAGGAGTAAATGCTCGTATTCCATGTATTATTATATTGTAGTTGGTCAATACCAAAGACACGTCTTTTTCTAAATCTAATACGTTAGGATAATCCGATCCAAAACTTTGTTTAACAATGGCATTTTGTTCCGACACGTCATAATAGAACAATAATTTCATGGAAACGCTCAAGTAAAGATTAATCAGTCGTTGGACGAACGTCATAGGAGCAGAGAAGTATGACAAAAAATTTGGGTCAACAGCAAAGTTATATGGATTACCAACGGCATCATACGTCCAGTCCATTGGTGGCATTGTCACTGTGGCAATCATCGGTATGTTTAAGTATCGACCCCAGGCAAGGTGGCAATTTGATACGAAGTGCTGTTTGAATGAACAATTAATACTAAAACTTCTGTAACTTATAATAATTATGTATAATGGTTATTATAATAAATGAAAATGTATTACCTCGATAATCACGAGATCATAAGGTGGATTCTTTGGAGGATTTTTAATAAGGTCTCGCAGAATTGACGAATTAAGTAACTTGCATCCTGGATGACCAAAATACTTGAGTACGGGTACAATTAAATTGAAAGTCCGTATCTCCCGTAATATTTCGTAAGACATGTTATTATACATACTATGCGCTTTTTGATCGTTCAAATTGAAATCCGTATAGTTCGGAATGGCTTTTTTTAGAGGAAAGTGGCTATAAACGTCGACCTGATGTCCACGTTCGGCCAATCCTCGCATTAAGCGTTCATTAAAAATGAAGTGACTTTTACTATTCGCAGGAAATATACCTAAAATTCTTAAACCATAACTTGACGGCACTATTATCAATGAGAAAGTAACTGCGGCGATGTATAACGTTGATTGACAAATTAAGAACTTCATTGTGTTCTATGCAAAATCGTATTAATTTGTACATTAGGCCATTGATCGATTAAGATATTAGTGCTGAATATTACTAAAGTTTGGCTAAACTTAACTTTAACTTTACTTTTATTGTTTTCACTCTGACGGTACAACTGATAATACGTTTTACTATTTTTTTAACAATACTTATTTTCCTATGTTTTTACTTATTCTCTTATCGCATTCGTATTTTGATAATAGTATGCTATACTAATTTTCACTACATAATTTTAAAATTTACCTTAATAAATTGTGATAACTAGCGTCAATACCTCGCTCGCTAATGCTCGCTCGGTTCAGTTAATTTAATTAATTAATTTAATTTAATTAATTTAGTTAATAAATATTATAAATTTAATAAATAGTTTTAAATATATACTGTTCTTAACATTTTTGAAAATTAAAAAATTTTTTTATAACATTATTAAAAGTTTATAAAGAGTTTAATAAAGAGTTAAGTAAAGAGTTGAAAACTATAAATTTTTATTGTTTTTATTTTTTTTTGTATCTTATAATTTGGTATTTAAAAATGGTTTTAGACATTGTTATGGATAAGGTTGTTATGGATAGGGTCCTAGATCTGTTCAATGGACTCATCAGTAAGGTTTATCTTTAAAATACATATTTTTCACTGCGCATTTTGCACTTGTTACTAGTTATATGTATTTATTATTACTTCACAGAGAATTTTGTACTTGCTACCCGTTATAATGTATTCATATATTCTCTTGCAACTCCGTCTCATTTACTTATAATTTCGTGGTTTCAATTTAAAACGTCTATGTTTCTTGGTACTAAAATTACTTTTTTATATATATTCAAAAGACATTTTTCAAATTCATTTTTATTTTTATCAACTCTTATCAAGGCAAGTATAGAAGAGCCTTAGGACGACCGCGTGATAATATACATTGAAATAGGTGCCCGAGAATTTCATTTCAATTCCTTACTATAATTTTCAACGCTTTTATTTTAACTCAAAAAAAAATAATAACATGCTTTATATTGTTATACTATGTTGTACACAAAATTTCATGTAAAAAGATGTCCTCATATTAAAGATATTAAGAAAATTTTTATGTCTGGTTTCCGATTCTAAAATTTTTCCATATTACTCTATTCGATTCTTCCGACTTCCGGTTCTTCCGACCTCCGGTATATGTAGGCCCCCACCGACAGGTGGCAGCACTCATCGGTGGTAAAAGAGATAGATATAAGCTAGATAGATAGAGCAGCGCTGGTTTTAATATTTTTTACCTCTAGGTGTTGAAACACATGAAGTACGTCGTCCAAGTGTTCGCGGTAGCCGATGACGGAGTCTATGTGGTGCGCTCCGTAGTTTTTTGCCTCTAGGTGTTGAAACACATTTAGCACGTGGTCTAGGTATTCGAGGTAGCGATGACGGAGCCTAGGTGGTGCGCTCCGTAGTTTTTTACCTCTAGGTGTTGAAACACATCAAGCACGTAGTCTAGGTGCTAGAGGTCGTCGATGACGGAGTTTAGGTGGTGCGCTCCGTAGTTTTTTGTCTGTAGGTGTTGAAACACATCAAGTACGTAGTCTTGATGTTGGGGGTGGACCATCATCTAGAGAGAAAAAACTACATAGCGCACCACCTAGACTCCGTTATCGGCTAGATCACGTACTCACTGGGTGAGGAAATCTAGACACATAAACCGGCGATTCGGACCAAGTAGATTTCGTCGGCAGCTTTTCCCTTTCCCACAGCTATTGAAATTTGTTTTCAATACGCTATCTTCTATTCTTTTCCAGATTGAGAAGGGCGGTGCATCGGTACCTTTTCGATCTGGATCCGGAACCCCCTGAGCCGTTGCATGTCTGGGAATCTTAAGGCTGCAGTTTTGAGAGAATATGCTATTTTTAATTAATTTTAGGACCTGGCCATTTGACCCAAAAACTGTGATAGTAAATAATGGAATTGCGCAGTATTATAGAATGTATTTTAATTGTTTATAAGATCTATAGTAAACAAAAAAGCTGATGGGGTGTGTATGGGGAGCGCGAGGGAGCGGGTGATGGGAGAAGGGCAAACGCAATCAAGAATGAAAAGGGAGCGGAGTGGGGAGCGGCTACGACCAATAATTGCGGAGAGCAGACGGGGAGTGGGGTAGAGAGGAGGGAGCGAATGGGGAGCGGTCCCATAAAAAACTACGCTTTCTAGAGACATTTTTACGTTATTTTGGGGAGCGAAGGGGGGAGTGGATGGGAAGTGGATGGGAAGTGGATGGGAAGTGGATGAGTGGTGGGGGTGGGGCGAGGGGGAGCGGACGGGGAGGGGTGGTAAGAAAAAGTGCTTACAACTACATACTATAGAAAGATATATATGTATAATAAGTCTGCTGCAAAACCTCGGCAACTTACATGGCACACTTCTTAATATAAATTTATATATATTCTTGCATATGGCTTATATACTCTCAGCCTTCTAATGCACTTACAGGTGTCACTAGTGGTGCGTCGCATAGTGGTAGCAACTTATGATAAACGGCTCACAATAAGCAAGCTTTCGTTATTTCCCACCTGTGGGTGCATTAGACGACTGAAAATATATAAGCCACATAATTCAATCGTTCGAATGACGCTTTACGAAGAGTCTGAATTACAAGGCTTGCCTTGTTTTTTTTGTCTGTCTTTATTTAGGGGACTCAAAGATTTACCCAATATCTCGGTGCAATAATTTAATTAATGACAAAACATAAAAATAACTTTTTCGAGTACCGGCTCTACCAAAAAAATCACGTGATTAGTCACGGGAATATCGTGTGAAAAAGTGTGTGATTTTCACGTGAGAAATCGCGTGAGATTATCGACCAATTTCTCACGTGATTTTCTCGTGAAAATCGCGTGAAAATCACGTGATATTCACGTGAGATATCAAAAATTGCTCCAGGGAAATTATTATGTTGTAATAATAATAATAATAATAATAATAATAATAATAATAATAATAAAAATACTAATAATAATACTAATAATAATACTACTAATAATAAAAATAATAAGTAATAACATTCATAATACTACTACTACTAATTATATCCTAAATGAAATTTTATATTCTGTGACGTGATATTCCGTTAAATCTACAAATCAAATTGAAAAGTTTATAATATAGCTTTACAAGAGCTTTACCATCTATAACTTCTGTATTAAATTAAAATTTATTGTTTAAGTGTCAATACATTTTAATGGTTTATGAATAGTTTATAATATTATTGAACGTATTGTCAATGTACCAAATAAAGCAACATATTTAGATGAAGAACTATAGATTGCTATTATCGTATATCGACAAATGATTTTCTTACATAATATTTCTTAAGTATAAGTTATACTATTATACATTGTTGTACAAGTAATAAGAGGCTAACTAGAAAAGTATAGTAAAAGAAATTATTTGAATTATATCAATTAAATTTAATCAAAAAATATGTTTATTTCATCACTTTTTACTTATTCAAGTCCAATCGACTTACATGTAGTTAATCAAACTATGATTTAGCAGAACATGAAATATTCATCAAACCTCGGATAACCTGCGGATGCAATTTTCGCGCTAAAGATTAGGAGTTACGCAGACACGATATAGACAGCAAGTAGTTAATTACAAAAATTTAAGCTCCGTAGATAGCCTGGAGAGACAAGTTCCACGTAAAAGGGATGGAGCTACGCGGACGGGCGTCTGATAGCGGGTAGTAAATACAAAAATTGCAAAATTCTGATTGCATGGGAAACAAGTTCCATGCAAAATGAGTTGCGTTACGCAGACGAACTACAGACAGCAAGTAGTTAATTTGTTAAACTCGAATCCTGAATTGTCAGGGGATGCACGTTGTACTTTAAAGGTGATGAGATACGTAGAAGGGCTTCTAACAGCGAGCTGTAAATTTGAAATACAGAAACCTCAGATGATCTATTCGCCTGAAAACCATCTACGTAGAATGGGTATACTTAGACCATCTATGTTTAAGATTCATAAATTAGCCGCTCGCTGTCTGTGGCACATCTGAGTATAAACCCAACATTTTGGCACGGAACTCGCAGCCGAGGTTTGAGTTTTGTTAATCAACTACTAGTTGTCTGTATCCTTCTCTTTATACATGGAACTTGTATCCTGACTCTATAGTCCAGTCAAATTATCTTATTTTAGGCCGTTTTTTCACCAAATCTTAACTGGACTTTTTCAAATGGATTCTGGTTGGGAAGTACATAGAGAACAATAATCTGTTGATTGCGAAGAAAAATCTTCATGAAAATTTGTTTAATTAACAAAGAAAAGTCACAAAGGAAGATTGTAGATATTAAAGAGACCTATAAAATGCGATTTTCAGATTTTAATTTGGTTAATTTGTTTATCCGGAAATTTCAAAATAGTACTGAAAATGGCTATTTTTACGATTATTTACTGCTCGAATGCAAATGTGTCTAAGCGCTTCATAACACATGAGTGAGGTATAGCTCTGAGGGTACTTAATAAGCATGTAAAATTTCATAAAAAAATATTCAATAGTTTTTGCATAAGTTCATTTATTTATTAGATTTTAGCCATTTTTCGTAGCATTACGCACAAAAATGATTTTTGAAATTTAACATCTCTACTTTCACGTGCAATAATTTGAGTTATTAATATTGTTGTAATAGTTTATTATATGTTCAAATACTGCTGCTATAGTACAGTTCTACATTAAAACCACAAATTCTTGAAAAATTCAATATTTATTAAATTCGTATAAATTTCAATATTCTTGGAAACTTATAGTAGAAGTTGATAGTTAGTAGTTCGCGAGCTATTAAGCTCGACGCCAATTTACACTACTGAGCGCGAGAGAGACCTTGGCGCTGGTATACACAATAAGTACAATACCAAATTCACGACATCGCGCAATACATCCGGCGATGGCTACATTATGGCTGGGGCCTTATTCTTGACCGATATACACGTATTTAACAGCATTTATCGCGGTCGGTATATCGCTTGTCCAATTATTATCATGTAAACTTGGAGTACAATGTTTTTGGCAAAGTATATAAACTGTATCAGCGTTGTTTTGACGTATGGTGGCGCTAGCGATCAGGGATAAAAATGTGCAGTTAATTTTGAATTCATTGATAATTCAAATTTGTGTATATATATACTATAAGTATATTATAAAACATAATTATATTTAGTGACATTGAAAATTATGTTAAAATATATTTATATTATATATAAAGTAACTTGAATTATCCAAAAATAGAAAATTAATATTATGATTTTGAAATTCAATTATGTCATTACATTTATTATAAAAAATTATTGTTTATAACAAAACAGCTAAATAAAAAATATTTTGGTTTACAAAAAAAATTGTTTTATTCGATATCCTTATAGTACACGTAACAGTGTTTAAAAAAATACTTATTTTTAATGAGAAAGTAACATAAATCAAAGATTATCAAAAGTAAAATATAATTAATTAGATATCAAAATTTGGATCCAAAAATTCTGTAGGCCACTCTTCATCTTCATTAGTAGCATCATCTTCAACATCTTCTTGGACATGTCCATCATTGCCATGTTCATCATTTCTTCTTTGCAAATAGCATAATTCTATACTTGCAATAAGCTTTTCAATGTTTGAATTGATCATGCGGAATCCATTCTCCATAATTCTAGTTTGCTCGTTAAAGCTGTTTACTAGATGTTTTGATAAAGTTGACATGATATTGTTTTGCTCTTCTACAAGTTGCAAAGTAGGTGGTTGATCTATAAAAAATATTTGTAGTTAAAAATACTAAAATATCTGCATTTACTTAAGGTGGTTTTAGAAATATCAATTTTGCATTTTATTTTACCTGTTTTTTTAAGCTACTTTCTAGTAGTCTCTCCCATATCTGTAATATCAATATCTCTTTTTGATGATAATCTTCCAAGCGATGAACTTGATGGTCCCAGCATTAATGATGGGGGTGATGGTGGTCTTGGACGAACAGTTATGTCAGTGTCTTTAGATATGTCTCCCATTGCGACTAAAATTCTTTTGTCTATTTCAGATGGGCACGTAGCTCTCCTACCAGCATTGAAGTCAACTCTTTTATTTCTAGTACAACGCACTTCGTTTGCCCACACCTACAACAAACAAAAAACAAAGTTTTTTACTGAAAAAATTAAATAATAGTGCTATTAACATTAAAAATAATACAAAACGAAGAATAGAAAAGTTATAAATAAAATTAAAGCAAAAATTACTTGTTTCCAAGCAGCAACAGTTTTGCTTTCTGTGCCTATAGCATTTAAATTTTCTTTTAATTCATCCCATTGTTCATCACTAAATTCTTGATCATCTATTTGGTTTTTGGCAAACAATGGATTGCGTTCCATGAAAGAGATAATCAAGCTTATCTGGGATATATTTGATCATATCTTGGAACATGAAGATGTAGTCTGACTACTGAAAAAGAAAATATTGCATTTATAATACCTACAATGAATTTTTGTCATTCCTATAAGATATTTTTTACTATAATATCATATCAAAATTTTAAGACAAAACACAATGAAATAAAATGCACGTGCATCATGAGCATCTTTATTAGCTATTAAGAATAAAGAGTATAAATAATAAATAAATTAATATAAATGTATGTATTACAAATGTATGTATTTTTTTCATATTCTAATTATTGTACTTACGTATTTTTTGACATCTTTGTTAATTTTAATAGTAATTTTAATAATAATTAAACGAACCTTTCGACACTTATAACTTTATTCGAACGAACCGTTTGTTAAAACAAATGAGGATCAACACGCTATATAGAGAATTGAATCGGCATAAATTCGAACTGAGGTTAGGTTAGTAAAAGGGTGAGATTTGAAAATGTTTACTACTATACCGACATTCCAATGTGTTTGTATATTATATAAATATAAAAAATAGAATGTAAAAAAAAACATAATAAATAAAAACATAAATAAAAAAAGGATATAAAAATTTAAAAAATATTAACAAGTATTTATTAAAAACTTTTTATAAAAATTTCTTTTAGCGCAATTGTACCTGAATTTGAAGTGTATCTTTTATAATAACAAAATACATAAATGTTACAAACAATAAAAAAAAAATTTTAACTTTGTTTTTGGGAGAGTTATCAGTACCATGAAGCAAATATACGTTTTTTACATTAATACTATACTAAAAACTAAAAATTTTATATTTCTATTTTAAACGTGTGTTAAAAAAAACTGTTTATAAATTTATTATTTAAAAAAGCTTTATCTCTCTATGTATCCAAGGTAAATGGTATAATGTACTAATGTACTAATAATACACGCAACACAATAAAAATATGACTAACACAGAGTACTCGCATATTTTCATGAAATATTAACCGCAATTTAATAAAGGTTTTGCTGATTGCTTTTGGAAGAAGTTCAACTGATTGAAGCATATCCTTATGCTTTTTAATAACTTCATCAATATCTGAATAGAACTGTAAAACTGGTGTATTGCTATCGTTCTGCTCCTTAACAAGTCCTAATTCTGATATGACACTTAATCCTACACCAAATTCTCCAAAAATATCACATCTTCGTTCTTCCAGATCTGTCAATTGAATTATATCTTCATTACTGTTTCCAGTCTTTTGCAGGCTGCAAAGAAGTCTTGCTTTTTTTTTGGCAAAAAGTCTTAAATTATTCCATGTCTGCACTGAAAAAACTCCGGCACATAATACGCCTTTAGGGTAGTACGAGAGCGCTCTCTTTAATCGGCACACCGTACCT
>JAWWEQ010049852.1:0-12673 GCA_035583055.1 Torymus tubicola
GCTTGTCTATAACTTTTGACTGATTAAAAATACTTTTATCAGATGCTCTCCCACCATAAGCTTCACTAATAAAGATGGAGAAATGCCAACCAGGAGTTTGATTGTTTCACACCCTTTGTAATGAGAATATAACCTAAGTCTACAACGTAAACATTTTGGTCGTTCTACTGGAACCTCTGTACAATCTAAAATTATGTATGTTTCTTTGAATTTTTGAAAGCATTTTGGCATACTCTTTAAAATTTCTTCCTTTGTCGGCCAGTAAATTGCATCTTTCAAAATAAATGGCAGTGTAGTAATATAAATGCCTAACGTGTCATATTAAACAATATAGATAAGCACTTGAAAGTAAATTTAATTTTAATTTACACAAAGTAATCACTATTCTTTCTTTTACAGAATAAACATATTGATAATGTTTTTTTTCACAAAGTTTCACTGCATTTACTAGATTATTTAATAGTACTTATATAATATTAATAGTTATCTTTGATATCTACACGTGTGTCCAGCTTTATATGCCCGTTAGTTTACTATATCCGAAAGCGGGACACAATGTAATTTCATTTTAATTTCACTGTCCAGGTTTCGGGTTCGTGGCGATGTCCCGTTATTGCTCCCGATTTGAGTAAATTTTTATACATTGTCCAGGGATTAGGAGTCTTCCACGGACTTTTCAAACTTTTTTTTAATTATAAAAAAGCATGAAACCAAGTTTGTCTTTGCATAAACGTGTAAGATCCTAGCTTATTTAATCATAAAATGCTACTGTTTTTAAAATGATCAAAAACTGTCCCGGTTTTGGGTACTTTACCTTATACAAAAATAAGAAAAATTGAAATTTTAAAATTGTTCTTTGACCATTAAACAAAAGAAAATCAATACATTTTTAATACTATGATTTGTGGTTTAAAAGCGGCATCAAAATGAAAGAGAATAAGCTTTGCCCCGTCAATATAGATTATGATGTTTTTTCGAGATATCTTCTGTATACAGACACACATACACGTAGACAGAAAAAAAATTTCGCAAAATCAAAAAATTTTTAAACCACTATTAAAAAAAACGATTTTTATACTTTTTTGTCCGGAAAATTTTTTTTCATTGTCACAGTTTCCTTTTTCAGGAATTAAAAAGAAAATATAAACGAAAAATAATGAGTGGTTAGTATAGTAGCTGAAAATGTAATTTTTATGTAGTTTGTTGATGTTGATTTGACACAGTTATGAATCTTCGGATAAGTAACACAGCGGACTTTAAAAGCTAAACTATAATATACACCTACACGGATAGAATTTTCCCATAAAAATTACCGTGAAATTCGCGATAATCGAAGATCACCCGTCTTTTCTGGAAATTATTACGCGTATTTTCTATAATTACACAGACCCACAAAAAAATATGGTGCGCCGGAAATCAGACCACCTTTACTATATGTTTTTTGGCCCGCTGAATCCGAATCTGAAGTCAAAATATTCGCATCACGTCAGGTTTTTTCAGAAATCAGCAAAAATGCTGAAAAATTCAGGTATTTCGTACATTAGACATACGATTTTTTGAAAATCCAAAACTCTCATATGTGGCAATTTACCGTGACATCACAGGAAATTTCCCTTTTAGTGTTCCTCAGTTACCATACTACATCTACACACCGGTAATTTTTCCCGTGAATTTCGCGGTAGTTTTTACGGAAAAATTCTATCCGTGTATGAATAGCAATTTTAGATAAATTTTCTAATAAAGCTACCAACAATATTGTTAGCAAATAATTACTGTACATCTTTATTAGCGGAACAACGTTGACACATCGCTCGCCAACTAAATGAACGAACGAGATATCCACGTGTCACTCCATTACACATTACATGAACACCCAGACTGGTACGTAATACACGGACTATACGTGTAATCATGTTCACGCATACACCCAACCATTCCTACAATAGTCCGACCATCCCTTTGTTTTTCTAACTCCTAAGCGTTGCAAAAAGTAAAGAGAATTATTTAACACGATCGCGTGCGAGCTCTGCACCCACGTATAAATTAATCCATTGCAAAAACTCGCTTACAACTCGCTCCCTCTGTAATTACGTGACTCAACGACGCGCAGCGAGAGAGAGAGAGAGAGAGAGAACGAGAGTAGCTGCCTTTAATTGAAATCAAACATTCGGCTAATCTCTCGCCTGTAATACGCCGAAGGCGGCCACGCAGTAATGATATACACTAGCGTCGACTACTGCATCTGTCGCTGTTTGCCCGACATTTGCACGCGATTCTTCGCGGTTCGATTGAGACCAGGGGATTGGAACATACTATACAATATACTCACGTACGTATATATATACACGTTGATCGCTCTACTAATGTGGGCTGCGTATTTGATGAGTGGCTTACGCGCGAGAGCTTCTATATAGGCGAAGAGTTGCTTTGGCGATTCGGATGAAGACGGATTGTGAGTATTGGTGTATATATGCGCGCGCTCGTGTATAGACGGTTGCGTAGGATTATATGTGCACGCACGTGATATAGGGATGATGATGCTGGACAAAATAATGATGTTGCCGTGCGCGTAGTGTAAGAAGATGGAATTTCGGGGGAGTCACCATATGGCGCGTTGTATAAGCATATTGTCTTATATATATATATATATATATATATTGTGAGTTGGTTGCTGATATAATTCTATGGTAAATATATGTGGTTGGAACGGTATTATCGAGTTATTGGTGGAGTCTGTTATTGTATTATCTATAGTATAGGATTCATGAATTGTTTGGCTAACCAGTAAACCGTAATGTTAAATCTTCTGGAAAATTGCTAAATAAATTACTTTATATTTACGCTCGTATTTCATTTTTATCATATATACAAATATACAATGTATTACAGTTTGTTGAAAGGGGAAACCGTTACTGCCGAACCTTACATTTTTTACCAACCCGACGACAAAAAAAAAAGTATATACCTTTCTATATCCTCCTCTGATTACTCATCAATCCAACCCTATATACTCTACCACAGCAAATGCAAATCTAATTGGCCACCTTCCACGAATTCGCCCCCGACTCTTCGAAAAACCACCGCCCCGCTAAATAGAAAATAAAAAGCAAATACGCACGCGGTCGCTTTTGCATATAAAGCTTCTTTTCGAAGTAAAAAATCCACGTACCGCGAACCCAATCAATTGCGAATTGACGCAGTAGCAACGGCGATGGCGGTCGACTATCTCTATACACTCGCCTTTGTCCACTCATATTCGCGCCTTATTCGGCTGACGCGGCAAGGTTAATTAATCGCTATACTGTGGCGGTGGCGGGGCGACGGATCGAAGTCGACATATTAATGAGCTCGTTATCGTGGGGCTGGTTTTTGTCACGTATGTGTGTAGAGTTGTGCTCATGCCTTTTTGCGCATGGACCGCGCGTGTAATGAGGGCCGCTTCGTTATATATAGAGGTATAGAGGAGAACGAGAGGTGGGCGAGTTTGCGTTTTTATGGGGGACGAAGCGTGGGGATGAGGATGATGTTGGAGAAGAAGGTGGAAGAGGAGGATGGTATATGTGGAGGGTGAATCGGTAGATTGGAAATGTGGTGGTGTACGAATAGCTGAATGACTGTATGGTTATGCGTAAGAATAAAAATGATGTTTATTTTGAAAAAAATCTAGAAAACTAAAGTACGACACCGAGGATCGGCGCACTAATCACGATATCCTTAGCTTGATTCCCCTCACAGAAAATTTGAGTCAGCCTCGCTTTAAGGTATTTGCCCACGTAAAAATGTTTCATCCAGATTTTATACAAGCTCTCTCATAATACAAACAAGTTATTACCGTGGATACGAATTGTATGGATGCAAGTCGATAGTTGCAAATTAGATATTATATTCGATAATAAAATTTATAACTAACATAATAATATTTCTAAATTAACGAAGCAAATATTTTTATATTACTATTGAAATTTTACTATAACATCATTTTCAGTATGTAAGATAACGATTTTTATTCTTAGGATAATAAAATTTGTTAGTTGCGTATAACATTATAATTCTAATATTATATATCAAATGTTTTTATTCCATTTTATAAATTTTACTATAGTATATTTTTTACTATGTAACATAGCAATTTTTCTAGAGAGATATTGTTTTATTTCCTAAGCGATGTTGCCAAAATTATTATGCCCATCGTAATATGTGCTATAAACATAAAAAATTCTCCATAATTCGAATATGTCACACTTTTCTTATACACCAATATTAATTTTTATAACAAATAATATTTATATTTGTTATACTATTTCTCTCCGTGTAGCGAAAAGTAGGTACCTGACACACGAAGTCATCGTGAATGCATTTGAGGGAGGAGCATGAAGGCAGATCTAAAGTCTTCTACCGCTTATACATTCTTCAACCTCCACTAAGAAGACAACCTTTCTTACAGCGAAGGTTCAAAAGTGTCAGCAGAAGATGATTTTAGACCAGCCTCCATTCCTCCAGTCTCAGGTCAATTTTATTTTGAAACAAATTTTTAATCATTTCATGATTTGAAAAATTTTTATCTATATTAAATTTACACTTTTATATCTATTTTAGAGTATTATATTAATACACTCAATATATGTGACGTCGTCATATTACTGTTATTGCGGCTACAAGATATCTATAGCTCGTTAACTCGATCCTTGCACTCAAATACCCAAACTAACACTATGCGACGTAGCCACTAGAGCCTAGGTCTATTTTAAGCACTGCGCTACACCAATACAGTCGTTTTGTACCTAAAATTTAGATTCTAAATGTATCAGGAAACCATACATTGCGAAAGATATACGATTGATGTGAAATGAAGATGACAAATGGTGTAGCGAAAAGTAGGTACCTGGGACACAAAGCCGTCATAAATGCATTTGTGGGAGGAGCATGAAGGCAGATCTAAAATCTACTTCCGCTTACACTCTTGAACCTCTGCTGTAAACGGACAACCTTTCTTATAGCGGAGGTTCTAAATTGTCAGCAGAAGATGATTTTAGACCTGCGTCCATTCGTCTCCCCCGAATGCATTTACGACGGCTTCGTGTCTCATGTCAGTATACCTGCATTCGCAAGGAGTAATGTTTACTTACTCAATCTTCATGTTATCCTGGTAATTTTTTTTACAAAGTTACCGCAGCTTCATTAGGATCAATGTCACTGCATTTTATTATACTAAGTTGCTCACTTTGAAGTAATTTTATTATTTAAGCAGTTAAACGTGTTATACTCTAACAACGATTCGTAGTGTCACTTCCGTTCATAAATATTATTAGAAATATAGCTTAACTGCATTTGGACGGAAGTAAACAGTTTGAGAATATGGCTCCGGATACGATACAAAGAGCCGAAAAGTACACAGGTACGGAAAAACGAATATATACAGGAAGGCGTAGGAGGGATGAAAAATAAGATTACCCCGTCGACAATATTTTTGATATTTGCATTGGTTGCTTTCTTTTTCTTAAATGACCCAGACTTTCTTCACAGGTATGTATAGAAAGGCGCTAGGCGTTATTAGTTTTTCGTATACCTGCGCTGACCAAGAGTAGCGTGTAGTTTATCTACACTGTTATTTTGTAATCCTAATCACAGTTTTGTAAAGATCTGTTGTGGTTGACTTAAAGTAGTTAACTTTAAGAAACACGTAAATTAACGGAAGTTAATTAATTATTAATTTTTCATTAATTATTTATTTACTTGAACCAGTTAACGGTAGTTTTAAGAAAGTTGGCATTAAAGCACATTTTTGCTAAAGGGTTGTCCCCATATAGAATTTAGGGCAAAAACTATTAAGGCTTTATATTATTGAAAGAGGTTTCTTGAGGAGATGTATACGTAGAAAGTTTCAAAATAAATATCTGTCGTTAAGTAGAAAGTGGACGTCGGATACCGACTTGGTTCCTACATTACCGGCATTAGGAATTTTTTTCTTCAAAGACTAACTACTCCTGCATTTTGGATACGTGAATAAGTAAGTTTGAAATATAATTTATTAATAAATATACTCTGAAATTGTACTAAATATGGCCCATATAATAAAATGGAATATAAATTCGGAGTTCACAGGTGCATTTAACGTTATACATTATAATTTTGTATATGTCATATTAAAATTTTTTTTAATTTTCTGCTGATTAGTGTTAGTGAAAATAACGAAATTATTCCATAGTAACTATGATTTTGCTTAGAAATATCCATTATCCCGTTAGCATATGCTACAACTTATCACCTTCTGTACGATAAGTACAATTAATTAGTTTCAATTACTATAAGATGAGTTCGTTGTTAAATAGTACTATATTTTATTGTATTTTACTATATTTATTATATTTTATTGTACTGATATATATGGGCACAGGCACTACATCTTTTTCTAATTGCAGTAACTACATATCTATTATAGATTGTTACCAACAACTTCTTGTCTGTATAAAAATTTGTTTTTATGTTTAATTATTTATTCGAATAAACTAGGAAAATTTATAAAGTCTACTATCCAAGGCAACTAAAAAAATATAATACTACAATAAATCAGACTGTTTCGTTTAAAACATAAATCGGATTTAATTCAATTAATTTTATATACTACTTTACAATAAAACGTTCTGTAAATTAAAAACCTTCATTGTTGTTTATTAACTAAACTACAATTTGTCCAATCATTGGTTTTATAACTCTATGTAAGCACAACCCTTTTTAAATAAATAAAATCTCTTATTAATTTTTAAATCCTCTGCGTCGATATAAATTGATACGCTTCGATTGGGTTCTCCAAGCAATTTTTCCAACGTAATTGTACACAGAAAATTTTCGATTTAAATCGTTGATTGTTTTTTGTTCATTAAATTCAGGGTTTTAAACAAAAAATGAAAAATCCTCTGTAGAGATCAAAGGCAATTGAAAATAATTTCGTAGCATGCTTATTTACATTCATCCAACCACGTATATATATTCTCAAATAGCATTGATACACTTCACGAATTCTTATAATAAATTACAAAACTGTCGGATGGACATGAAACATTCATCAATCCTATTAAACGAACGTGCAAGTGTTGTATTACCAATGAAAAATTCGACCCTTCTTATATAACACACATTATGTCCCGATGCATCTGTTTGCGCAAGGGGACAATGTAGAACTTAATTGAATAAAATAAACCGGCCTAAAACGCTCGGCGACAGAAATGAAAGTATATATATATATATATATATATATATATATATAGTCCGCGACCATGTGTGACCATATTGGATTGAATGTAATCTCTTTTACCATTCTACTTCGCCATCCAAGTATATATATATGCGTCTTTAGAACCTCTCTATGAGTCGTGCTTATTGGGATTACCATGTAATATACTTTTATTTTGCGTATCAGCTTTTCATAAATGTTCACTGAGTTAAATAAAGCTCATTCGATGCGAGCTGGATTTCCATCTTTCATTGAATCTTTGTTTTTACAATAAAATTCAACCACCTGCGGTCTCTCGCTTTAATATCCACATTATATTATCAATCATATTTTACTTCTTTAACCATTCAATTTTTACAAATTATTCTTTCTTACACCCACGCTTATCCATGTAAATTCCCAATATCTGTTGACGTTCATCGACGCGCATTAATGTGAACATTGATGTTTTTCCTCTCTATTTACATTCCCATCACATCATTAGCTCTTGCCGTTGTACCAAACCCTAATCGTCCAAAAGCCTCGCAATAAAGCGACGGCCTTTCTCTATATAATACACTTTCCAAATCGCAGATGCGGGTCCCGCATATATGCAGAAAATCCTAATCAAGCCACGTACGGGCGTACATTCTACTGTACACTCTATTGTAATAATTAACCGATAGTTCGGTGCTTGCTCGACCGCGCGATCCTTTATTAATTTTACATCCTTTAACAAAAACGAACAAGTATGGGGCTAAAGCGATTTTTAGCAGAGAAAACTCGCGTATACGCAAGCATTTCATTCAGCTGAACGAAGCTTACCCTCATTTCTCGCTTGTGTGTGTATATATATATATATATATGTATATATACTTGTTGCGCGCGTTGTGAGGGTTCGTTTGCGAATCAGCCCTCCTCGTTCTCAAGCGCTTTTCTCTCGCAGGCAATCGAGCTTCCCTTTCTCTCTCTCTCTCTCTCTCTCTTTTTCCGTGTCTTCGACAGGGTCGTCAAGTGCGGCTAAAAAGAAGCAAACATGAAGATCACATGATTCAACTCCCCTAATATTCACTTTTTCACTATCATGATACGTATCAATTATATGTACGAGAAGAAACGGAAATAATATTGCTATTTTAACTCGAATTACTGGCACTAGGGTTATGTATATATACATATACACACTGGTACTCGAGACTAATGCCCGGCGCCGCGTGGCAGAATAAATAATTTAATCAAGCCACTGTGCGGCGATAGTGTCCTCCTCCTGCTGCGACGTATATATATCTAACGAAGACGCATCGCTTGGCGGCCGACGTCGCCTCGCGGCGATTTCACTCGGCTGATACGTTATAGTGTCACTTATACCAACGTGTGGCCCTTTGGCCTCTGGAGGGATGCGCGACGTCTCGGACAATGCTTTTTTTTTTTTTAAGAGAAGTAGATTTTTTTTTGGTTATTTTGGTTGAATTGGAAGGAAAAAGTTGTGATTGTTATTGGAGTATAGAGTAATTTAGAGGTTGCTTTGTTGTGGAACGAAATGGATAAGTTGTGAGAGATGCGTGGTTGATATATACTGAAAAATTAGTTTCATATGACACTGCTAATCATGATGTTAGTGTTATTAAAAGTTTCTTTTTCTCTCCTTTTCTATGAAGAATTTAACTATAAAGTGTTTAATTGTTTGTTTTATCTAAAGTATCTTTAATGGTTTTAAATTAAACTCTAATTTTTTCTATAAGTACTATGTACTATCTCTTCAATGACTCATTTTTTATTTTATTTTTATATAATTTTAATTATTGGTACTGAATTGTAGATATATTAACCCAAAGTGCGACTAAATTGTATGATAAACGAAATTCCAAGCAGTCAATAAAATACTTTTAGCGTCATTACTTGAGTAGTGGCAGGTTACATTCGTACAATTAAGATATCATTGAAAAATCTCAAGTACAATTAAATGTCTTATAATAATACGTTTATGTTAATTGTCATAATTTATTGTTTTTATGAAGATATCAAAAATATACAATTTATAATTCAAAATTTTTATCAGCTACAGATACTTTAGTTAATTAAAATACGTGTTCATCGAAGATGTGCTATCAATCATATATTTTATTCTCTTTTATCTTTAGCTCTTGAAAAACAAAAAATTTAAAATTCAAAGACCCCAAGCAACACTCCTCCATTTCCTTACTCACTATTGGACACCGGACTCCTATCTATACACACACACATCTGCATATGTCTTTCAATCGCATATATCCCTAAAGCGAAATCTTCGCCCGACGCCGGACCCACTTCCATCCTCCCCCTCTCTCTCTCTCTCTCTCTCACTCTCCGTATACCGATAATGCGAGCGAGCTAGCGCACTACCTCCTATTTTTTCCGATTATTCGCGAAACGCCGGGGACAGCACTGAGAGAGGAGAGCGCGTTAAGGAACACGGGAAAGCACTTCTCAACTCCTGCGAGCGCGCGCGCGCACCACTTTTAGTACGACGACGACGACGAGGACGACGTCGTCGTCGTCGCCCCTCTATGTCTCGATTTCGCATTTGCCCGTCGACGCTGTTTCGATTTCCCCCGATGCATTAATTTCGCGATTGTCGACGGCGCGCGCGCGAGAGAAAGAGAGAGAGAGAGGGATGGTGAAGTAGACGGGGATGAAGAGAAAGTGATGGGAATGTTTTTTGGGGTTTCGTGGTGGACGGTTGGTGGTGTAGCAGGAAGATTGATTTCATGGTTAAGGAAATTTTGGAATTGTCGTGGTAAAGTGGGGATGAATGGTGAACGTGAAAAACGATAACTTCTTATGGGTGTGCGAACTGGCGAAAACTACTTGGCCTAAGGACTAGTAAAAAAAGTCAGATAAAAAATTCACTACTTTCCACTCATGCGCTTATATAGGCGTTACGCTTTCTCCCTCTCTCTTTTTGATAAGCTTCGATAAACTAAAGTAGTCAACATTTTTGGCAACCTATAAAGTATATCCTGATCAAAATATTCTATTTCTATGTTTATTATTCAGTTTCATTAATATAAAGCGTTTTTCAGAATTAAAAAGAAACAATTCTTTTCAAAGGTACGATAGTTTGAGGTTAATGTAAAAATGTATTAAATAATATACCGGAAATTGACGCTTTAGTTTTTATCAATTCATAAGCGATTTTTTTACTTGATTTTAAGCTATCATACTTTTGCAAGAGATTAGTATTTTAGTCAAAAAAAAAAAATTTTTTTTGATGGTCCCGAATAATGTACTTTAAAATATAATTATTCGGCTAGAGAAATCTATGACCGCCAAAAAGGCAGGCTAGAGTAATCTAAGTAAAATTCCAGTCGTTTAATTGTATTTTAAAGTAGATTATTTGGGAGCGTCAACAAAATCTTTTGATAATTTTATGACTTTGGGCCAGAAAATAGTCGTACTCTAGTTGGTAGTTCTGTCACTAGATGGAGTGTTTATTCTCTCTATTAGAATAAACCTTCAAATTCTACATGTATAGCCGCATTTAACATCTTGTCGGCTGGTCTTAAAATATTATTTTAATATTGCAAACAAGCAGTTAATGACAATATAGTTAAAGATTGCTGTTCTTTCAAATTACTGGCATTCTTAAAAAAAACGGTGTCCCTAATTCTTATATTATATAGAAATATAATAGAAAAATAAACATGCCAAAAATATGATTAGGAATACACAAAAGAAGGGTATAAGTTTGTTTGTCCACGAATCTTCCAACTTGCACAGACGATTGTGCGTATCGGAAATGTCTTCTGCACTTTCCACGCAGAGCTCCCTTATGTCGTCTCTTTGTTTCTCTAAAACAAATTCGAGTTCTTTGTTTGAGAGTAATTCACATAAGTGAGTGTGACATTAGCATTTGAGCTGTTAACGATTTCGTAGTCGATGTTACATTGTCAACAAATGACATCAACTCCAATTGGCCGTCTCCCAGGGAATAGATTATCTTTTCCAGTGCCTCTGGGTCCGTTAGGGTAGCGTCCCTCATATTTTGACGCACGCTTGCAAATCTAAAATAAAAAGAAAAAATGAGGCGTTTCACGTCAGCTGCCCCAGCGCGGCGCGCGAGCGTCGAAACATGCTCCTGTTTGCGATATCAAAATGCATTTAAAAAAATTATGTGATAAGCGTTTTCGACGTATTTTTTCCTCAGCTTTCCAATGGTGTAGACCGTTTTCCCAAAATTTTCCATTTTCACCTTCAAGAAGTATAAAACGTGTTATATTTCAAAAAGTTAGCTTTAATTTTTTTTGATCTTCTAGATCGAAAGCTGAGCATTTTTTACATAGGAATTGATATTTTCCACAATGTGCTCGAGATGTTTTGCATGAGAAATAGAAAGCGAAAGAGTAGACGCAGCGCTTTTCCAGCGCGCGGAGCCACGGCTACAGCGCGTGGACTACGTCCGCCTCGTTGGCTACATAATAATCTTTCATAATCTTTCATTTTCTATCACGGATTCTTTATAATGTATTGAATAATATTTCATTAGTTATTTTGTAACAAAATAAACTATCGAAATCAACATCAATATGATAATAGCTCTTATACTAACGTTTATTTATTTACCTTTTTTTCTGAGTAGATAATTCTCTTTTGTTTGTTTTTACAGTTTTTTTCGGGAAAATTTTATATTCAGAACTCAGAAATGTTTTTTTAAGCTTTAATGTATTATTATCTATTGGAATTATAGCATGGTATTGTAAAGTGCCTGGAATGGATGTAGCCTTATCCCATCTTGGTTTTAGGTTTAAAAGAGTTTCATCATACGATAATTTACTGCTATAAAAAACTTTGGTTTCTTTACAGTAATCTTTAGATTTTTAGATTCGCGCCAATACCATCGCACGGACCTTTTCCATGTGCTGTGGCGTAAAAATGCCACTCAGCTTTAACTCCAAAATCTTTTTTGTGAAAAAGAAGATTTTGAAAATTTGACTTATTTTTAAAATGCTGACCAGCTCCATCAGTCAAACAGTAAACTTTGTTGACATCGAAATTAGCTTTAAGGTAAGATATCACAATTTTTTGATGATATGGTATCATGATTTAGATTGTCGGAAACGACAGTAATGCTTATATGCTTAAGTTAATCATCATGCTTATAGTAGACTACAACTGTGAAAATTGTTGCCTGATTGTTATTCCACTGAAAGGATTGCGTAGAATTTTTTATTACAAAAGCATAATTTTCTGCGAAATCGCAACACACGAGAAATTCTCCTTCTTGGAGATTGCTTTTTACATTATTTACAAAAAGTGATTGTTTTTTAGTGAAAAAATCATGAGTTTTCAATTTCATTAATTTTTCACCCAGTATATCCATGAATTCATACACATTTATAATTTTCGCAGCTATTGTACATCTATCTGTTTGAAACCATGATTGATAATTAATTTTAAAAATATCATTTTTAACAAAACATTCAA
>JAWWEQ010049853.1:0-12669 GCA_035583055.1 Torymus tubicola
TAGGTTTATCACATCCCTCTTCACTACAAATTATTGTGCGGCAGATTTTACAAAATTCCGTATACTCGCTATAAATTTCATGACATGTTATTTCCATGTCATCAATACGTGATAATCTATATACATTTTTCCATAAATTACTAAATTCTAGGCTGTTATTTTTTTTTCAAATTGACTAACATACGGATGACTTTGTGCCACGCTAAACCTTTCAAACTATTCTTATACTTAGAAAAAAATTTACACGTTGGAATATTACAATTTATACATTCTTTACCATTCGCGAATAACTTCCAAGCACCCTCATGTCCGGTTACTGCAAAGGCTAAAAACAAAATAAAAAAAAAATACACATAAAAAAGATGTTGCATATTTTACAAATTTTTATTAATAAAATATTTTTTCAATTTACAATAAAATTTAGCAATGTAATGCAATACAATACACAGTTGCGCTTAATTTACAATCTATTTACATTTTATTTATATTATATTTATATTTTATTTACATTATATATAGAGTATTTTTAACAATCATAATTATTTTTAATTTCTACGCTTTTTAAACCTGTAGGGATATGATATGCTCTCGCTTACAAATTTCTTTTTACGCTATTATTTTGTAATGTTTTTGATTCCTCACGCGTTATAACAGAGTGAAATAAAGTTCGCCGTATTGATTGAATTGAATTATAATTAAGCTTGCTATTCGTAGAAGAATTTAAAGTTAATCCTTTAACTTTACAAATTTCACGTGTTGTACCATTAAGTGATTTAATAATGTAAGCATAAAATTTCGGTCCGGCACTTGTAAAATGCGTTATATAACTACCAGGACCGTAGCATTCCAACTCATCTGTCATAACCCCCCAGAAATCTACCGGTAGGAATTTTATATTCGTTAGAAGAGTTTTTATTTAAATAAATACATGAATCTGTATCAAAATATAATACTCTATCACCTAATTTTTTTAAAAATTCATACAATTTCAACCGTGCTTGAGCCGTAGTATGTGCTGCTATCGTCACATTTGTGATGGAAGAGGGTGTACAATTATCCTCTGAGAAACACCAATTTATATAAAAAACGTTATTATTTACGAGTAAAATGTTTTTTACCTCAACAGTTGTATTTAATATTTAATTTTGTAACCGACTTCCATCACGTATGATTTCAGTCGTACCCATATTATCGCGTTGTCCGAACTTACCCCAAAATGAATTTAAGCATAATTTGGCAAGTGACGTCAACCCCGGATTACTTTCTATTTTATTTTCTTCTAACTGTATATATTCTTTTTCATAATATTCATTGATATAATCTAAACGGGATTGTGCATCGTTATAATCGGTAGACCATCCGTTGGCCTGCTGTTTTATTTTTAAAAATATATTAATATACTCAACAAATAATCCTTCCGATCAACTCGAATGCTCACTTGAGGTATTATATTGTCGTACATTATACTGCCAGATTTCATTAATACCCGTAATAATATATCCTAATTTCATGGCTTTTTTCAACTCATCAGATACCCAAGTATCTGAGAATTCTCTCTCACTAATATTTCCATGCATACATTCGCCAGTATTTAAATTTTCACAACAACAACGACAAAGGGGAAACATTAATTTATTGTGCATTTTAACGGGTAAAATAGGTAAAAATAATTCCATCGGCATGAGCACTGTACATTTAACAAGGCCTTCCACCTGATCTAAATTAAAAGGCTCAACCGTTAACGCTTTACATTCATCACCGACAAAAATGTGCGGATGCCCTATAGGAAATTTACCGGTCTTACAAATATAAGGGTACAATGAGCAAATATCCACATAACTAATGCTCTCATTATTCTCTGTTTCTACGTAAGAAACAATATTTTCTGTACGACCTCCGAAAAAAGCGTCGCGGGGTTTCAATATGTCATTAAAAATCATTGGATGATTTTTGAGAAAACTCTGAATATCGGGATCATTTCTTTTTCTATTGTTAAATTCGCATTCCCCAATCTCGGTTAAATTATATCCTAATGATTTAATCCGAATTGACAAATCTATTGTTTTTCACTTCTGACAACCGTGCCAAAAGCACCCATTAAATAAATAAACATATTTAACACCGTTTTCATTTTGAAAATGCCCATCGACCAGGATATTTTCTTTCAAACGGTGTTCGTGATTTTTCCCAGCATGAATAATGTTAAACCCGGTTTCTCTTTCAACACACAGTAACCATTCTAGAGACACTCTAGAATGGTTATTTGTTTTCCTATACCCACCTGACGGTATCACCCCGATTACATTATCTTTTAAAAAATTTTTTCTATATAGTTTTGAGCACGCACTCGCTATTGTGGAGACCTCAGTAAATGGACATGTACTCCCTAGCTCAATCAAATTTTTTCTAAACGCCGAACACACTTTGCTTAAAATATTGACATCGGCTAAACAATATTTTAAAATCTCATTTTGAAAATTAAAAATATAATTATTTCTAACTTTTTCAACATACCATTCTTCAAATTTTGATCTATCAGTGTTATCCATGCTCTCGGGAGCAAAAAATTCCCTGGATGGCATAGGACCTGAATAACACTGCTTTTCGGGTATATTAAATAGATGGGGAAACCATCCTTTATAATTTCCCTCTTCGAAACCAAATGCTTTTGGTAGATTCGCCAATTTCATATTGAAGTAATTTAAAAGTGTCTAAAAATTTAACCCCTCTACCTATACTCATGAGCATGTTTTTTGTACCGTTTAAAATTAGTTTTGGCGTAATATTCATATTTTCAACAAAATATTTTAAGATAAAATGCGCGTCAAATCCTTTACTATTATGCGCGATTTAAATAATTTTTTTAATGTTGCGCGGTCGTAAATTAGTATCAAAAATAAATTCTATAGAATTTTTTAATAAAATATTCCTCCCACCGCCACAAAATTCACAATTTGACTTCATATCAGAATCTATACATTTTTCACAACATAATTGAGCGATACACAAATTAACATTGTGAAAAACGCATGATTGTGTAGTGTCAACGTGTTGTGTATTCTATGTTGTTTCGAAATCATAAAACCGAAAAGCGTGCTCGGGTATATCTTCAGATGGTTTATTCTTTTTCACGCAAGGGATAAAACACTGATGATTGTATGGGCGTTCACGCGTACATATTCGGCAATACATGACTCCGCACATATGTCTATTATTTTCTACGGATATAATTTTTTTACACGTATCACATTTTTTCAATGCAGCACATGCGCTAATATTTTTCTTAAAACTATCTACTAAATCGTGATTCCGGAAACATTCATCACCATAAAACTCGCATAAACACTTAAAACATTTAATTAAATCGCTTTTCTATCGCATAAATTATCGCTTAAACATTTATCACATTTACCAGGACACTTATGTGATGATAATCGCTTAATACCAGTGTTATAAATCTGACAGTGCATGCTGATTGTTCGCGCGCGAGAGCTGCTCGTTAATGAAGAAATTGTTGTTGCTAAATTGAGCGGGGCGTGCTCGCGATGCGGGGTCGAACGGAGTCGGCGTATTGTTCCGAATAATTGCGGTCTCAAATAAAAAGACAGACTTGACAAAACTTGATAATTTATTTTACAACAAAATTATATTGTGTAACAAATTCTTATTTAAATTCAACAAATTAATTCGAAGTTTAGTTATCGTGTATTATAATGGTGTTGAGTGTGTGGAAAAGATAAAGAGAGCACGTGTTACAAAAAAAAGAAACGTGTAACCTTGTAGCGTAGTAGCTGCTCCGGACAGGCGCCGCACTTGAAGCGAAAAGGAGAGCGGGTTGCGAAAGCAAGCGGGTTTTATCACCCCGGGCGAATTAGCACTCTCGCGACATCCCAGCGGACCCCCTGCGAAGTTGATTCTAAGAAGCCGCGGTAGGGGCGAAAGTATTGGCGCGAACTTTTGACGGTTCGGACCTTAACATTCCACCCGCCTCATTGCATCGGTGCAATGAAGTTACACAAGTGAAGCAATGAAGGAGAATAACTAAGAAGGAAGCAGCGACTGTTCGGAGCGTGTGTGAGAGAGCGATACAGAGAAAGCGTGAGTGTGTGTGTGTAGTGGGGTGTCGTGCTGTATTTTCATGTGTCGAATCTTCTTTGAGGCGCCGCCCGCCATGGCGAGTCGCTTTAAGCCCATGATTTTGGTTGAAACTGCTAGGGCGTGGATCAATCGGTGTCTGAGGTGAAAGGCTCCACTGGGAGGCACACGACTTTGACTAGCGGTCGTTGTAGCGTCGTGGTGGCTGTGTGAAGCGTCAGCACCCTTGTGAGCCCATCCTGGCACTGTTCAATGCGAACTAAAGGCCATTTGGTTGGCGGTAGGAGTTCGTCCGTCAGAAGCACCAAATCCCCTTCTTGGATGCTGTGGCTTTGTCCAAGCCACTTGGAGCGTCGTCGCTGGTGATGCAGAACCTCCCTCTGCCACCTATGCCAAAAGTGGTCCCGCATTTGCGTGGTGAGTCGGTATCGAGCTGGAACTAAAACAGGAAGTTCTGTTGTCGACGGCTCGGGGAGCGCCGTTAATGCGCTGCCGACGAGGAAGTGACCTGGTGTGAGGGCGGCGACATCAGCTGGGTCGGTGCTAAGTGGGCTGAGGGGGCGTGAGTTCAAACACGCCTCAATTTGTGCGGCCAACGTGGCGAATTCTTCGTAGGTGAGCTTGTTGTTGCCCAGAACACGCCGAAGGTGGTGCTTGAAGGAGCGCACTGCAGCCTCCCACAATTCGCCAAAATGTGGAGCCCTCGGAGGGATAAACTTCCACTCAATTCCGTCGGAGGCTAAAGTGGAGGCGAGGGATGCCGAAGAATCGGTAGCCTCGTTAAATAGCCGTCGAATCTCTGCATCCGCTCCCTGAAAATTCGTCACATTGGCGCTGTAGATGAAACGGCAGAGTCAACGGCGTGCGATGAGGCGATGGAAGGCCGCAAGAAATCCGGTCGTTGTGAGGTCGGATATGACCTCCAGGTGTATGGCTCGTGTAGCCATGCAGATACATATAGCGACGTAGCCTTTATACGCCTTGTGACCTCGGCCCTTAGTCGTACGTAGCTGGAAAGGCCCGACGTAGTCTAGACCGGTCGCTGAGAAGGGTCTCGAGGGAACGACCCGTACTGGTGGCAGAGGAGCCATCTGCTGGAGAGCTAATTGCCGCAGAAATCGTACACACCGTGTGCACTGGCTTGCTACCCGCCGTATTCGGCTGCGAGCGTGTGTGATCCAATATGCCCGGAGGAGGTGACTCTGCATGAGCTGCGGTCCCCCGTGTAGAGTCCGTGCATGTGCGTCTCGTACTAACAGCTCGGCGAGGTGGCTGTTATTGAGGATGATAGCAGGGTGTTTCTCATCCTCCGTAAGTAGGGCGTGTTGTAGGCGGCCACCCACTTTGAGAGTACCATCGGCATCTAAAAATGGCGCAAAAGACTGTAGTTTGCTGGTTTTCGCGATCGCTTTACCTTTTTCGATCCGCGAGATTTCTTCGGTGAAGAACTCTTGCTGTATCAGACGGACGAGTCGTCCTTTCGCTGCCAGGAGCTCAGCAGCGGTGAGTGCAGACGAATGTACAGCGTCCCTGGGCCGTAACTTCCAACGTAGTAGATGGGCCAGAACGCGTATCAGCTTTTCTAGCGTGGAGAAGCGGGAAATCAGCTGCTCGAGAGGTGAGTCAGCCGCCTCGGTTGTAATAACGAAAACGGCGGTTTTCGTCTGTTCTTCCAACTCTGTGGAGAATGAAGTCACTTGATGGATCCAATTTTCCCATCTGGAGGTGAGCCAGACTGGTCCCTTCCACCAAAGTTACTCATCCTTTAGAGCAGTAGGAGGTACGCCTCTGGAAGCGAGGTCATCCGGATTCTCCTTTGTGCCCACATGTCCCCAGCATGCAGCAGGCAAGGTGGAGGCGATTTCGCTGGTGCGGTTGGCGATGAAGACTTTCCACCGGCTGGGATGGCTGTTCAACCAGGCCAAGACTACCTGCGAGTCTGACGAGCAGAAAATTTCATTGGGAGAGGTGGCGAAGTACCCTCTCACGGAGCTGATTAGATGGGCCGGTAGGAGTGCGTCGCACAGCTCCAGTCGAGGAATACTCAGCGCCTTGAGTGGCGCGACCTTGGACTTTGCGATGAGAAGGCTGGCTGCGTGCGTAGCCTCGCCATTTCGAACTACTACGTATATCGCAGCTGCGTATGCTCGTTTTGAGGCGTCGCAGAATCCGTGGAGATACCAGGTAGACGTCGCTGCAGTTCCTAGCCATCGTGTTATTTGGAGTCGCTCCAGAGTAGGCAGTTGAGCGCGCAGCCTTGACCAGGCAGCGGCTGTTTCTCCATCCAGCTCGTCATCCCAGCCTCTTTTGGTGAGCCACAGCTGTTGAATCAGCATCTTTCCCACGACGATGACCGGAGCGAGCCACCCCAGTGGGTCGAAAAGACGTGCTACCTAAGATAATACGGATCTTTTCGTGAAGATTTTAGGCAAAGGGCTCAGGTCGACTCTGAAAGCGAAGCAGTCGTGCGCTGGGTTCCAGTGTAGGCTTAAGGTTGAGACCGAGTCTGTCTCGGAGGAGAGGCGAGACGTGGGAGACGGTGAGTCATCTGATAGCAATACAGCGTGGTTGCTTGACCACTTGTCGAGCTTCATGCCGGCGGCGTTGAGGATGTTGATCAGCTGGTCACGGACGTCCAGCGCGTCCATCAGAGTGTCGCTTCCAGCCAAAGCATCATCCACGTACACGTGGTTTTCCAGTACGTGAGCTCCCTTTGGAAAAGGCTTTCGTTCGTCCTCAGCAAGCTGTAGCAGGGCCCTGTTGGCCTGATAGGGCGCGCACGCTGTGCCGTAAACCACCGTGGTTATGCGGTAGTACTGCAGTTCCTCGCTGGGGTCGCTGCGCCAAACAATTCGTAGCCAGTCGAGGTCGTCTTGGTGCATCTTAAATTGGCAGAACATCTTCATAATGTCCGCCGAGAAAACAAATCTAAAGTTTCGCCATAGAGACAAGATGGCGGATATGTCGGCCTGCAGCTTAGGGCCTATGTACAGGCAGTCATTTAGTGACTGGCCGCTGCTGGTGTTCTGCGACGCGTTGAAGACGACGCATATTTTGCCAGATCCATCTTGCTTCAGCACTGCATGATGTAGCATGTAATATGTGTCGGCAGCCTGAGGACGTAGCGACCTTCTTTATCCCGGGTGTGTATGCGGGAAAAGTGCTCCTCGCACTCCTTTTCCTCTTGAGACATGCATGGCTTATCAGCGTATGCCTCTTCTACCTCCCAGAAACGTGTGAGTGCGTGGTCAAGTGAGACAGCAGACGTGAAGTGGCTGCGACATGCAGTTGACCTTGAGAGCGGTTGAGTAGATGCGTAGCCAATAACGGTCCAGCCTAGGGTTGTGTTTTGCGCCACTGGTTGTCGAGTTGGTCCTCTCCGCAGCCCTGGGAGAATGATTGCAGGGTAAACATTTGCGCCCAAAATGCAGTCTATACGTGCTGGTTGGTGAAATTTTGCATCAGCCTGCTGTAGACTTCGTAGATGGTCCCATGTAGCTGCAGCGCACTCTCTCCTTGGCAGTAGAGAGGTTAGATTCCTCAGAACATAGGCTGAAAAGTTTAGAGAGAAATTAGAGTTTTGCTTGGAGCGTAGAACCAGCTCAGTGGTATACTGAGAGGTTAGGTTAAGACTAGCACCGACTCCACAGATAGGTGTAGCTTCCTTTTTCTTAACTAACGCTAGAAATTGTACTACATGCTCAGAAACAAATGAGCCTTCGGATGCAGGGTCCACTAATGCTCGCACAGTGAGCTGAGTACCAAGCGGAGTTTCCAGAATAACAGAGGCCGTAACCAAAAACACCATACTACCTGGGAAGGAGACATTTAACCTCTCTTCTTTGTTGAAACTGGTGGTGTGTGCTCTGACAGCATCCGTCGTAGACTGTGCAGCAGCAGGTATGCTGGTTCCCTCCTTGTAGGAGTCATGTAACCGCGTATGATGCTGAGCTTGGCAGTTTGCAGCTCTGCAGCGACTCAATGAGGGGTAGTTATTGACAAAGTGGCCAACACGTAGACAGTTCCTGCAAGTCTTCGTTTCTCCGATGTGAGATAGCTTCTGCGTGGCATCCATTCCCAAAATGGTGGGGCAATATGTCAAGAAATTCCGTCCCTTGCATAGAGAGCATCCAGGTGGTGGTCGAGGAGACTTATCGACTGGAGCACTGGCTGAGTAGTGTGCTGAAATAGATTTAGATTTCTTAAAACTCACAGATTTAGTAGGAGAGGAGGAAGAAACCTGATTGGAGGTGATAGGCGAGCAGGCACTAGCAGCATCCAGAGTACGAGCCCTATTTTCCAAAAGAATGGACAGATCCTGATAAGAAGGTAGATCTGCCTTGCCTCGAGGCTTTTCTCGCAGTCCTCCCTGATGCTCTGTTCTAGTCTGGAGATCACTATTTCCAAAAACCAATCATCCCAATGCTCCACTAGTCGACCAAGCAGTGTAAAAGCGCGCATGGCCTCTGCTACTCCGTCCATCAATGAAGTGATGTCGCTGGCGGTTCTGCCAGTAGTTGCTGGCAGATTGAGGAAGCGACGCATGTGAGCAGAGAGCCTGATACGGGGGTTGTCATACCTTCTGATAAGGGTGTCCCATGCCACACAGAAATTAGAGCCAATGAGCTGCAGACTCTTCACTCGTCTAGCACGCTCTCCATCAAAGCAGGAGAGGAGAGGCTGAAGCTTGACAACGGAACTTAATGTGGTGTCGTTCTTCACCATGGTACTAAAACGCTCCTTGAAGGTTTCCCACTCCACCTGCTCACCAGAGAACCTTGGCAGTGAGAGCTTGGGTAGGCTGGAGCGTGTAGTGACAAGCTGTGAAGGGTTAGTAACGGCTGCTGAGGGCGGAACGGAGTCTGTTTCCTTGGCAGCGATGCGGTCCAGGAGCGTCGCCTTGGTCTCAGCGTAGCTGTCTTCATAGAGCTCATACATTGCCTCAGCAAAGTACGGCTCCTTGGCCAACTCATCTTCATTTTGGCACAGCTGCCTGTGGTTGTTGAATATATTTGCCCAGTAGGCTTCCAACAGCCCAAGCCTGCTCCTGAGGTAGGACTTGGTTTGGGCCTGCAGTCCTCTCTTATCAGTGTTGACAAGAAAGCGAAGCAGATTTTTCCCATCTGTCAGCTGATCTTGAAGAAGACTTGCAGCATCCATGGCTCCACTGAAAGCAAGCAGACCCAGGCAGAAAAGAGAAGCACACAAGGCACAGAATTTTCCCTATTTTTTATATAAGGGGAAATAAGTAAATGGGTAATAAGTAAGCAGCAAAGAGCCTGTGTACTGGTGTCAAGGGACAAATCAAAGTTGTACCAGTACAATTTAAGTTAAGCTTATAAGGATCAAAGCTAAATTAAGCTACAGAAATGCAGAGGCTGGTGCACAAAGGTAGAAGTGCACAGTACAGTAGCAGACGGTAGCAAAGCCCAGAACTGCATGAACTAACCTGTTTCGTGCAGAGCGAGAGAGAGAGGGAAAGAGAGAGAGAAAGCACTTTTGAGGTTAGTTGATAGCATGGAATATACTCACAGTGAGTTAACTGGCGCCTGCTCTGAAGTCCTGGAGCAGCTGCTACAAAGGCGAAGATTCTTCACGATGCTGAAGAATGAAGTTTTCGACGAGGTTGCATTTGGGGAGATGCAGCAAATTCACCGGTCGCACAACGCGCACATTTGCGGCACGCCGCTCGAGCAACTAAAGCCTAGTTTACAGCGTCGCGTGCGCGATAAGGCGGTGTGCGCGTGATGGCGGCAGCGTCGCCGCGACCACGAGGGGGTCAGGCGTTACCGTCATAGAGGTTGTAAAGTGCGGTCATACGCCCTTTACAGCAGTCCCTTTGAATTCAAGAAAAGGGCGGAAACGAAACTTGGAGAGCACGCGCTTTCCACACACTCAAGTGGGCGAAGAAGTTGCCCCCTTCACCTACACTTTCACTTAAAAGGACCGGAAGAGATCCGGCTCGAATGACCAAATATTCGCCCGCGAGAGCTGCGAATAATTGCGATCTCAAATAAAAAGACAGACTTGACAAAACTTGATAATTTATTTTACAACAAAATTATATTGTGTAACAAATTCTTATTTAAATTCAACAAATTAATTCGAAGTTTAGTTATCGTGTATTATAATGGTGTTGAGTGTGTGGAAAAGATAAAGAGAGCACGTGTTACAAAAAAAAGAAACGTGTAACCTTGTAGCGTAGTAGCTGCTCCGGACAGGCGCCGCACTTGAAGCGAAAAGGAGAGCGGGTTGCGAAAGCGAGCAGGTTTTATCATCCCGGGCAAATTAGCACCCTCGCGACATCCCAGCGGACCCCCTGCGAAGTTGATTCTAAGAAGCCCCAGTGGGGGCGAAAGTATTGGCGCGAACACTGATATTCCTGTCAGATTTGTAATAACATCATAATGACTTTTTCCCCGCTCTTCGGGGTCAAATAAAATATTTAATATAAAATTGATTTTAATCTTTTCATTTCTTAATTTTAATACGCCGTTAAATAACGCAGGTTCACCATTACCGATACAACCCCTTTTATACATCATAATAGCAACTCCTTTATTTTGAAAATAAAATGGAAATTTTTCTATCTCGTTCATACCCCAACCGTTTTCAATATTAAAATCAATTTTCGCTAATTTAATAAGTTCATCAGCTTTTTCAAGCTGCATTTTTCTATTATTTTTACGAATATTTTCCCACTCAGCGTGTAGTTTAGAGGAACAATTATCACCAGCCTTAAGTTTTTTTGCGTGTACGAGAGCTACCAATAACGCGCGTGGTAAACATTTCCCGTCTCCGTTATCGATTTGACAGACCGATTTTGATTTTGTTATATTAAAATTGCTTCGATTACCCCGCCCCCAACTCACAGGTGCTCGAATCTGAGTAATTTTAATTTTAAAACTTGAGTCTATCTTAAATTCACGCGCGCTTTGCGAAATAGAGTTGATCATACTCCACATTTCCTCATCTGAATAATTTTTTAATTTTTTAAAAAAATATACCGGCCCCTGTGGCAATGTCACGGTTGACAAGATTATCCCTATAAAATCCTAGGGGTCATATTCCCTCGTAATATATGAAAACAATTTAACCATGCACGTATATAAATCGGTAATGGTGTTTCCCGTTATATTTTCTGATTTAAATTGTAAATGAATTTCGCGCGCATTTGTCGAAAACCTATCATAATAACTTTCAGATTCCAAAATAATATTAAAGAACTCACGGATTTGATCAGCCGGGTTTAAGTTACTACCACCAGTCTGGGGTCGTACTTTCTCACACTCTATTCCAGGCTCACATTAGGTTGCCGTATTCATTGACAGATGGGGCAGAGGCTTCTTTTTTGGTAGTTATGGGATGCCACCGATAATACATCAGCATTTGAAATCTTTATGACGAAATACTATTACATACAAATAGAATACCCAGCAATTACAGAGTCTTAATTCTAAAGTATGCGGACAGTTTGGTTTATGTTTTTAGATTATATGAAACGAGGTTATACTACAGATAAATTTTGTAAATTATTTATTACAAACTATTCAAGAAATGATAGAATAGCAGATCGTTTTTATAAACGTATTCGAGGCATTCCATTTAACAGAAATTCGAAAAATAAATATAATTACCATATAGGCAGCGGTTGTAGAAAACATTCTAAATTGTATATACAATCATGTAAATCAAAATTATGCTACGCCTAATTATATAGTATTTTTAAGTGTCTAATAAAAATTATTTTAAAACATATACCAATTGTCTAAAACTGTTATTTTATCACCTTACATACTCCCTTACCCTTACTACCCTTACACCTTTTTCCTATATATTTATATATAAAATATACCCGCATTTGTATACCTGCTCTCATAACCATGCATATACCTCGTTTGCATACCTGCTCTCACAACCAAATGTATATTCTCATTTGCATATCTACACTCCTAACCATGCATATACCTTCATTTGCATACCAGCACTCCTAACCATAAATATACCCTCATTTACATACTAGCACTCCTAACCACGCATATACCCTCATTTGCATACCCGCTCTCCTATCGAAGCGTATATCTCATTTGCATACCTACACTCCTAACCATCCATATACCCTGATTTATATACCCCACTCATTAGCATATTCACTCATTAACACAGTGACCTTTGTTTTCACAGAGTGCGTGAGGCACCCAACGCCTCAATCCCCTCCACGTCTACCCATGCTTACCAACATTTTTGACGCCCATTTGCATAATACCCAAGCCTCCCTAATGACCCCCATCCTAAGCACTGAGCCAGGTACGCCAATGAATCACACCACGACGCGGACCCCGACCGAAGGGACCCGGCTGTGACCTATACCTGCCTCAGCGGCCATCTTGAACGACCACCACCGAACCCCGCCGAGGGGACCCGAGCGACAACCGCCATTGTGCCCTAGAGTCAGTGCGCCGATGTTGTGCTGTGACCTCGAGTCTGCGCAGTAGCAAGATGCTCTGATACGCTACTCGGATGGCGCGCGAGTTCAAACAGAGAGCGGTCGAGCACAATACGCATACTTTAATA